>JARWCS010355566.1:0-10859 GCA_034783895.1 Geukensia demissa
GTACTTCGTCCACCGAAGAAATACTGATCGAAATATAACCAGAAAAACAAGACCCCTGTGCCACCACTTGGTTCTGATGCATATGCTGTGACAATTAGACAGTTCATATAATATAGGACACTATCGATAGGAAGCCTATAAGGGGTTCCATTGGGCCATATACAGACTAAACTAACACTTCCCCTTGGATATTTTGCTATGATTATGTTTGTCATTATTGTGATAATTGTTCCAGAAGGCAATTCGGTTTCCTTCGAGGAAATATAATACGACTTTAAATATTGCTCCTCCATGAAATTAGGTTTGTTTTACAATTAAGGAGGATTTATTGAACTTATTTTCTTGTCTCTGTGGTATATTTTTGTGTCAGCTTAATAAAATTGCGAAAAATTCTCCGATTATCTGGATCTTACAATCAGTTGGTCTTCTGTCACTAAATTACTGTTTAATAGTATAAGTTAATGTCCATCTTCCCCAGAAGTATTTCTAAAGGTAACATAAGAAAGAATTAACAGGCAGCTGTGGTTTTATGATTTCGAGTAGAAAAACTTAAAATGGTCGCTATCACAAAATATATAATAGAAAAGGTTTTATTATAGTTAAGTTTACAATGTATTCATGTTGATCTTCAATATTCCAAATACAACCTCGTGTACAACTAATGATTGCATTATTGGTCCAAATCAAAACGACAAAAATGAAAAAAAAAACAACACTACAACTTAATAATCCCGGTCATTCCAAGAGCAGATAATCCATAGGGGAGCGGGAGTATCTCTGGGATAATACCATTATGTTCGCAAGATTTATTACAGTAATTCATAATAAGCTCCTTTAATTTAGAAAGAGCACTGGTCAAAAGGACAGAAAGTTTAGTAGTAGTACATTCACTAGACGCTGAGATAAAACGGACCTTGAAGAGATGATCAATTCTGTCAATGTGGAACAGTTTTCCAATATTTGGTCCCGAGCGTACCTGAAGAAGGTTAATCCAGAAACGCCAAAGGCCTTGTGAGCTTTTGTCATCACTTGACGTCCGTCGTCTGTCCGTCCTTCCGTCTGTAAACTTTTACATTTTAATTAACTCCTCTGATAACACTGGTCCAAAATTAATCGAACTTGACAGGGACCATCTATATAAGGTCCTTTATAAATATTACTCATTTTGTCCCCATCCGTCAACAAACATGGCCGCCATGGACAATTCATGTTTCTGATTGGCTGAAGCATAAAAAATCATCTCTACTGAAACCGCTAGGCCAAATGAAATATAACTTTATAGGAAGCATCTATGGAAGGTCCTTTACAAAGTTTGCTCATTTTGTCCCGATCATACAAAAAACATGGCTGCCAAGGACGATTCTTGTTTCTGATTGGTTGATACATAAAAAATCTTATCCTCTAAAACCGCTTGGCCATACGGATTTACATTTGATATGGAGCATCTATGGGAAGTTCTTTATCAAATAACTCTTTTCGTACCAATCGGACGAAAAACATGGACACCACGGAGGATTCTTGTTTCAGATTGGCTGATATATCAAAAATCTTCTCTGAAACCGGTTGGCCAAATGGATTAACATTTGATACGGAACATCTGTGGAAGGTCCTTTACTAAGCTCTACATTTTGTTCTGATCGGAAACAAAACATGGCCGCCAGGGATGATTCTTGTTTCTGATTGGTTCTGATTGGCTGATTCATTTCAAAAATCTCCTCTGACACTTCTTGGCCAAATGTCGGGTAAGCGATGCAGGTTCAGCCTCCTGAGCCTCTAGTTCTATTATGTCTACAATCTGTTTTGATATAAGAAAGAAATGGAAGGCACTATTTTTGTACGAACTTGCTTCGTGCCCCACGGAAAGTACGCAGTGAAATTGACATTTTCAATCGATGTTTTTTTATTTTGTGTACAATCTGTTTGATAAGAAATTCAAGGCACTGTTTTTGTTAAAAAAATTTTTCGTACTCCACGGAAATCTAGTGTACTAAAGGCAACAATTTAACGAGAAATTATGTAGTACAAAATCCAGGAAAATGTGGATAGTGTTTTTCTGGAATATATGCCATATTCTTTCTTTTAAAAAGTTTTTATGTAGTTTAGGCAACTAATACATGGTAAGGACTTGTTTAGCAGGAGCCATAAGCTTATCCGTGAAAGTAATATGTCTGTCTACTATTCGACTCTCTGTTGTGTTCATGGCTTGGAAGGTAGAAAAATTAAAAATTTCCTTCTTAGTATTTACGATATACCACGACATCATTGTTTGCGGCTTTATCACTCGGTACAAAAACGAACCGAGTTTCCAGTATTTGAAGTTAAGCTTTAATATTAAAAAGTGAATTTGCCAAATTGTTTTCGAGGTTTGAAATTCGGATGTTTACAATGTATTTGAGTTTATTGAGAAAAGCATCAACAGATTGGCATTTTATCTCTTACACCATTTTTGCAATACGAAGAAAGAGAGTCATAAATGACTCTGCGACACTCATTCCAGTCAAATTTTTGAAGGAGGACGATATTTAGGGCTTTTTCGTAAAAAGTATAAAAAGTCGCACGCCAACATTACTCCGCCAATCTATAACGGGGAAAGTGTGACTACCTATCTAATTAACCAAAAATAAACATAACAATCTACAACAAAAAATGGCAAAGTAACAATTAAACAAGACATGGCAGATTTCTCATATTTGTGAAAGAGTTCACTTAATTAAGATGCAATAAATCATTATAAGGTAACTAAAAGACAGACCAATTAAAGTATAAGCTGAACGAAAATCCCAAACATTATTGATCAAAAATGCACTTTAAAATATTCCAAAATAATAATGAGTCAAAAATGTTCAAAACCTAAATTTACCTTTAAAGGCCCAAATTAGCACTGTTACAAGACTCTGGTACTAAGTCAGATAAGTATGATGGAGTCATCAAGTTTTTCGTCATGTAAGGATACATACTTCATTTTTTTTAATTGGTAAGTATTTTAATTTTTGTGTCAATGAATCTCGACGCTTTGCAGTTAGCCCACTAGGCTTAACAATTTTATTCCACCGCTCTACATAATAGTTATTATAAAGACTACCTAAAAACTTCAGATTATAAACGATAAAATCTGATTTCAGAAAAGTTAATATCTTTTGTAATGTAATTCTGACAAAGTTATTTTTTTCAAAATGGTTATGTTTAGCAAAAATATAATTTATTCCAATATTCTGCAAATCAAAAATGGTATTAAATGGCTTCACTGTTACATTTAAATGTTTAATGTTTTTCCTGTCAGATTTAAAACTGCGAGCAACAACATAGCGTGCTTACCAGTTAAGCTCTTCATTTTATACTTTGCCATTATTAGGGTCTTTCCTGCTTATATCGGAAGAACTTTGTGTATTTCCTTGAATATTGAAGTAATGTTGTTTTGGTAACTATAACGTTAAAATCAGATAGACTTAAATATGATTTCTTTCCACGTAGAAGCATTATTCCAGTTATTTTGTTGGTCAAAACTAAGAGGGAAGTGTCGTTATATGTTCCTTTATACATTTTTCATTTTCCTAATATATTTTCCGAATCAGATTTTCGTTTCACAGCGTCAGTTAATGCCAAAATGATATCGAAACACGTGATTAATTGATAGTATTTTATTGCTCAAACAGCAGTGGGATTGGACACAAGTTATAACAACATAAAAACAATGCCCGCTCCTTACAAAAATATACAGAAAATAAACACATACACATATTCAAATTATAATATACATTAATAATAGTGAGAAAGAAAAGTAAAAATTAAATGAAAAAAGTATTGGTAGACCTTTGACTGGCACAGAAGTATCTTGTTTTATTGTTACTTAATCAAGTCTTTTAGTCTGTGTTATAAACGTCCGAACCCTAGTTAAATATTCCAGAGTTCGTAATCGTCGTTACCAAACAATAAAATTCCAATATTGCGATCGGTTGCACTTAATCCGGAAAATATGTGTTCCTTCGTTTAGGTGTAATGAACATTCAAGTATGTAATGGATAACATCCTCGAATGGTGCATTACATCTTTAGTTAGGACTTATTTTATGTTTTATATTAACACGGTACATGGCAGCATTTATGTCCTAATTAGGCATGCAAAATGCAAAATGCACAGTTATCAATAACCTTCTCCGTAGTAGCCCTGCAATTTTCATTGAATTTCTTTTAATTTCTTTTTGTAACGAAGATATTTGGTGAGTGTCTTATACTTTTATAAAGAATGTTCCAGTTAGAGGCAGTAGAAGAAACAAAACATTTATTTGAAACCTGAAGTCTTCTTCTGGACAAGACATAATTTTCAATATTACGAAGATTATATTGATTGATTTTTTTTAAAATAAAATGGTATAGTCTCTTCAACTTCTAGAACTAAAGCTAAACGTTATAATCTCGGATCTCCGTTCGTTTTTTGTACCGACTGAAAAAGCCGTCAATAATGTGGTCGTAAATACTACATGGAGGTATTTAAGTATTTATTATTCTATCTTCCAAGCCATGCGGTAACCACAATGTCAAATAGTAGACAGACACATTACTTCCACAGAAAGGCTGAAGGCCCCTGCTTAACATTTTTAAGTCCCTACAATGTATTGGTTACCTAAACTACCTAAAAAACATTTTTAGTTTTACGTTTTACCTCAGCGTCCTGTAAGTGTACTACTACTAAACTTTCTGTCCTTATGACTAGTGCTTTTTCCAGATTGAAAGAACGTATGATGGATAACATGAATTACTGTAATATCTGACGAACATAATGGTATAAACTATTTTTGGAGTGTACAAAAAACACTAAAAGTTTTGGATAAATAGCAGGCTTTCGAAAAACCTTTTGAAACTGTTGATAGTTATGATTTCTCTACACTTTATACTACACTTCCACATTATCTTATTACACAGAAGTTTTTATATTTAGTTGAATGTTTTTTCGATAAAACAAATAATAAGTACATTTGCTGTAGTAGAGAAAGGACATTTTTCTTTGACTAAAAAGACAAATATAAACGATATACTTACTGGATCTGTGAGGAAATAATTGATGCTTCTTATTTCCTTCTAGATAATATTTGTATCCGTTTTTGGAAATAAGATTTATAGACAGGTCGTAGGAATTCCAATGGGCACAAATTGTACTCTTTTAATAGCAGATTTGTTTCTTTACTGTTGTGAAACTTAGTTAATGGCCAAACTTAACAAGGATCCTTGTAGATCTAATTTGATAGACAAATTTATCAATACCTACCGCTACCGTGATGATATCTTTTCCTTTAATAATTTAAATTTCTACAAATACACTACCGATATTTATCCAAAGGAGTTAACCTTGAATAAAGCCTATAACAATAGCCTCAAATGCCCATTTCTGGACTTAGATGTGTATTTCTCAAGGTAAAATTTCCACCAAAATTTACGACAAGAAGGACTATTTCTCATTCCCAATTGTTAATTTCCCTTCCTTGACAGTGAAATTCTTTTGGCTCCCTCGTACCGTGTATATATATTTATCAGCTTGTTCGTTATGCCCGTGTTTGAATCAACGTTTCAGATTTTAATGAACGCAATATCTGTAAAAAAAATTCTTAAGTCAAGGATATCGTTACCACAAATTGATTAAAACATTTATAAAGTTCTTTAATAAATAAAAGATGTGGTATCAAAATTTCAATGTACTTGTAATCATCTTATGAAACTTGGGATATCACATCCTACTTTTAACGGAAACGTGGTAAATAAAGCTCGAAAATTTAAACAAGATCCACATGGTCTTAAAAATCATCCTAATAAACTTATTCGTAAAGGATTTCATCACAACATTATTGTTTAATCTTTAAAAATATTTTTTATTGATACGAATATTGACATTCTTGTTAATAGCTCGGAACTAAACAGTTTAAAAAGGGCAAGGTTTCATTTTTCACAATATCCAGGCGCTTCCCCCGTCACATATTAGGAGACCAAACGTTTGTGCCTTTCTTTTAGTCGGTCCGGCTTAATCACGTTAATATTTTTTATTGTCTTTGCTCTACATGTACCAAAAAGATAATGAAAAAACAAAATATAAAATTTGCCTTATGGTGGATTTTAAATAATACTAAGAACGGGCGTGGTGACCAAAGCTCAGAAGTTCTCGATTCATCTAGTCGATATTGGTGATTTTGTTTTTTGCGCTTTCAGTGTCTGTGCTCTTTCCCTTTTCCAACATATATTGTTTACATTATTATAAGCGACCTCTGTCGCACCGTCCGTCCTTAAAGAATGTATTCCTATATTTATGTTTCTGCATGCCTCCAGTAATCTTGACACGATACATTCTTTAGTTCTTGTGTTACTCAAAAGTAAGTTCTTAGATATCAAATTTATTGCAAACCGTGACCTGAAGTTAGGTTTAATTAGAAAATCCTCTGAATCGGCTATTGAGAAATATTTAAGTATTAAAATTGTTAGGACATGAAGCAGATTCTCCCTCAGGGATAACTATCTGATTCCTTTATCTATACTGATCTTTTTTTTATTCAGTCATGCACTTGGTAAAACGCTTTACATCATTTGAATGGAAATTACTGGCGTCTACCTCCCTGTGCAAATTCCTTTTAAGTCTTATTTCTTCGCTGATCCTTTGTTTAGCTAGTATTGTGTTGTCGAGTGAATCGTTTTAACCTGAATTTGCCTATTATATCTTAATGATCACGTTTACTTAAAATTCACGTTGTTCCTCCTTTCCTTTCTGTTTAATAGTAAATGTTTCCGTGGTTACCCCTCAATTTTGGCTATTTTGGTGTCGGACAATTTTCGTTGTGATTTCTAAATATCTTGAAAAATTAAACCATTTAGATTCTGCGAAATCTTATTCTGTCAGGGCGCGACATCTGCTTTGATTAGATTTTTCAGCACATATTAAAGCAATTTAATTTTCCATGAAAATCAAGTAATTTAAACTATCTATTCTGACTGGATGTAACCAATAAGTCACAATGCACTTAAAGAAAATTTCAAAGTATAGTCACTTAAAGACCAAATGTTACAAACACGAAACGCAAAAAAGGATTATGATCAAACCAATAAGCGAATAAAATGTTTAAAAATTTTACATGTCCAATTTCGCGTGATAAATGTGTTATAAAATACCAATATCAGTTTGATGATAGACTTCTGTAAAAAGTAAAAAAAACTAATTTAGCGAGTTTTTTCAACTGACCATTGGCATTTCAATGGGCATAAATTGTGCACCCCTTCTTGTCGACTTTATTTGTACTCGTATGAAGCACGATTAATTCAGGGACTCTTGCGATATAACAAAAAGAAATTGGCTAGATAGTTTAATTTTACTTTTCGCTATATCGATTATGTTTTGTCAAATCCTACGTTCAGTGAACATTTCGACCAAATATATGCCAGCAAACTAGAAACTACGGAGCCACAGACTTAACAAAATCTGGTTAATACCTAGATTCATCTTTCAACTTTCCCATTGTAAACCTCACATATTTATGTGGCGATAATCCTGCTTCTTCTGCCTACGAGGTTTGTGTTTCGCGGTTGAACTCTTTAGCCTGGTACAAGTATCAGGATTTTCTGTTGTCGCAATAATTATTACAAAAAGGATACATCCAATCAAGGTTGAAATCTTCCACTCCTAAATTTCTATAGTCGCCATCATGAATTGGTTGATCCTTATGGTATCAGTGCATTTCAACTAGTTATGGAGTTGTTACCGGTAGCACATCAATAAGTTGATTTTTTCTCGGATTGACGTTTACCTGGATTAGAGTTTAAGGATTCCACGACGGTTGTTGCGCGCAAGACAGGGGATGCTTACCTTTCCGAAGCACCTGATCCCATTCCTGTTATGTAGTTCGTGGATTCCAAGCATTTGTTTCTTCTGTTTTCGTTTTATATCGTTTAGTTTGTTTCAGATTTGTCTTCTTTATTTGAACAATGCACTTTAAATCTCTAAAATGAGTATTCTACACTGGACTAAATACACAAATAACGTACTGACTGGCAAGTAACTGGTGACGTTAAGATTTATAACCGCGTAAAAATTTGATTGGCCAGCATGGAATACATATGTAATTTAACATAGATGGATGTTGTCAGTATGAATGCTGTCTCCATATCTGATTAACCAAAATTAAAACACAAGAAATTATAATAAAAATTAAGACATGACCGATTTCTCAGATTAGTGAAAGAATTCACTAAATAATCTTAATTAAAATTCAATACAATTTTAAATAAAGAAATAATGAATAACGTAAAATATCAAAGTTGATCTTGTCACTAATTGATCACAAAACAGATAAGTAAATTAATGTCTGAATGATTAATAAAATTAATTTAGATATCAACTAACCGACAGACTAATTAAAGTATAAGTTGACCAATAATCCTAAAAAATAATGTTAAAAATACATTCCAAAATGTCCTAAACATAATACCACTTTTAAATGTCCAAACTGGAACTGCCACAAAACTTAGGTATGGAGGCAGATAAAAAGAATGCAAAGAAACCAAAGGGACACACAGAAATCGTTAAATCAGAAGACAGACAAGATCGTGGCCAACAAAAAAAGAAAAGAAAGACAAACATGACTTTGAGATGAAGAACAGCAATCAAAGCGCTGTTACTTTGCTTTGAATTTACTTGTATATATGAGATTTTTGTGTCATGAATATTTACACCATATCCCCCTTTTTCTATAGTATAAACAAAACACTACACTGAAAACTAAAGCTCGAATAACACAATGCCTACAAAACCTAGGGTAAGTTAAGGTGCTCCGGAAAGGTAAGCAACTACTTCTTCACCAGTGGCACCCGTTGTGTTACTCAGTAGACAAAGATAGGGCATAGTCACATTCGATGTAAGTCACAACCAGTATAGGAACGGATTTGTTGTCATGACAGTGGGAAGATATCCATTGTCATGTGTTAAATGGATATTTCGTACCTAATGGCGACCAAAAAATTTCCTAAGTGATGAAATAATAAAATAAAGTATGATGTTGTCGTCAAGTTTTTTCATCCTTTAAAGATACTTCATTTTTTTAAAGCAAGTGTTTTAAATTTTGTGTTATTGAATATCGACGCTTTGCAGTTAACCCGCTAGGCTTAACAATTTCGTTCTCACCGCTACAGAAACCCATTAAGGACCTCTCAAAAATATATTTCTAATCCGATATCTCGGTTTATAATTCGAGATCACGTTTTTCAAATTCGTAATATCGAATGGTAATGCGTGATCACGTTTTCCTGAATTAGTGATATCTAATTTTAAATGGTAGTCACGGTTTCTGGGATTCGTTATCCCAAATTGTAAATCTGATAGATAGATTTTATTCTCATAAACTAAATAACATAGTTACAGAGAAGTTATAAATATAGACATACAACACTTCAAATATGTGTGAACAATACATCTAACCAGGAGGAACGACTTTTACATTAATTATTATTAAAAATCTGCAAAGTTTTTCAGGGCAAAAAATATTAGTTGAATTGAACAATTTCTGAAATTCGAGATATCAAATTTTAATTCGTTATCATGGTTTTCTAGAATTTGACATCACCAAATGCAATTCGTTATCACAGTTTCTTCGTGATCACGAATGCTAAAATTCGATATATCCCATTTAAATGGTAAAAGTACCGTTGATACCACCGAGGCACAGAGGGTTCAATGTTGTAATATTTGTAAAGAAAATAAGAGGGAGTCGAGCTGCCCTAGGTAGACCTTTGAGATCCTCTTAAATCTGAATAAAATGATTTTATATCTTTCAAATAAAAAGAGAGAGTTTTTGAATAAAGGAAAAGTCGGTATAATGGTAATGCCATATACACCTTGGTGTTAACGTCACTGCAATCATATTGTAAAGTATTAGGGATCAAGCTGCCTCAGAATATGGAAGACAGTCCAAAACTTATTCAATTCACTAAAAAATGTTGATTTTGCCCCTGTGGGCCTCGGTACAAATCGAAGGTACCATTATGTCAAATATTCCTTTATATAACAACTCGCTCTTTCTGTTTAGAAGATATTGACCCAAGTTTTGTTATAATTAAAGGGGACTCATGCGTTTGCTAGAGCCCGAAAAGCCCGAACTTAGCCATTATTCCGACTTTAACACGCCTGCAGCTTAGTAAATATCGAAGGAAGCATTTAGCCAACTATTCCTAAAATAACAACTCTCCCTATCAAAAAGATTTTGAACAAGTTGTGTTATATTAAACTGAAGGGGTCCAAATAATCAAAAGGTAGCTCTAACCGCCACGCCATTAAAACCCAATACAAATGTTGGGATTTGGACCCTTCTGTGCCTCCGCACATTATGCATCTTAATTGAATATCTCGAATTTTAGAATTCGTACTGTCTAATTATTATTCCATATCTCGAATTCCAAAAACTGTGACAACGAATTTATATAGAAATCTTTAATTCTTTTAACAGCTACAATGGATTGCAATTCGAGATCTCTAATTTCAGAATTCGTTATCTCGATTTATAATTCGAGATAACGAATTCCAGAAACCTTTATCACGAATTTTAATTTGAGATTGTGAAATCACGTATTAGAATTCGAAAAATCGTGATCTCGAAATAAAATTAGATATAACGAATTTGAAAAACCGTGATCACGAATTATTCATCGAGATAACGTATTAGAAATATATTTTTGATAGGCACTGTACCACCGCTCACAGTAATTTTCGAATAAAGGACATTGATTTAACTTTGATAAGATAAGTAAACACGCAATTTATAGAGCGCATTTCTTTCTAACACAAACGATGCAAACGACTACGCGCGCACCTGTTTGTGTCATTTCTTTCTAACATAC
>JARWCS010355577.1:0-10859 GCA_034783895.1 Geukensia demissa
CAGTTTCTGTCAGAATCTGTCAGAGGGCTGGCCAGAAACTGTCCAGACCCAGGACAGCCTCTGTCAGACCCTGTCAGGATTTCTGTTCTAACTGCTGTCATAGAACAGAAATCCTGATCGATTCTGACAGATTTTCAGAGAGGTTAGAAGTGATCGGAACTGTGTATTAGATAAAAAAAAAACAATTATGCGCATAATATATAAAATTATGTAACAGAATTGTATCTTCCAAATATAACCCGAAATGACCCCAAACCTTTACTTCATACAAAACAATACAGCTATTGTTTATAAATCATTTTGTTTTTACTTTTGATTGAAAGTCAGTGATACTTGATAATCGTTCATTAGTTTTTAATACACGGTCATACAATAGCACGATCTATGACTATCTGGCTTTGAATCTACAGCTTTATTTTATATTGCTGATTTAAAATAAAATGCTTATTTCTGTGGTGGCTTCTTTCATACTGTAATCGGTTATTTTTTAATTGTTTATTATACTATACTAAGCATCGAAAGAAACGCACGATTCCTGTCAATGGCTATTTTTCGAATTCACACAGAATATCTTACTCAACATATTTTAGTATGGATTTTTACAAATAAATATTTAGTCGATATTTAACTGTTTCATAAGTCATTATTTAAATACCAAAACTAAGAATATGGTCCTGCTAGCCACGTCATTACGATTTCAATATTGTTGAGAACAAAATTTGAATAATGTTGAGTTCAACAAAAGGATGAATCTCTCTAAATTATCCTCTTAAGGACCTAAATTACCTGAGCCGCGTCAACTGTACATTCAACTTTCAGCTATTAATGGATTCCGTGGAGGACTATGCAAGAAAATAGACAAAACGAAAGAAGGAGGATGATGATACTCTTTCAGAATGGGTGAAAGCTGTAAGGTCGCTTATTCAAATTAGAATGAGAAAAATCCTTAGCACGAAAACGACATCTATTTTCAGAAATCAAGTCCAGTGTGGAATATCCATGTGAGAGATCAGAAGTGCATAGTCCAAGAGATAAGACAAATATGAAACAAACTAACAGATATAAAACGAAAACAAAATGAACAAAGGCTTGGAATCCACGAGTGTGATCAGGTGCTCATGAAGGGTAAATTATGTCTATCATTTCTGACAAATGTGTTGTACTGCCAGCAGATAAGGCCCCAAATAATATCATTTTTGACTGCAAAAATATTAATATTTAAAAATTAAAATATCGATTGTTTAATTAATAAGTTAAGTATTGAGATCACACATGGCAATCCAACTTACACAGCTACAATACTTTTTCAAACAAGTTGATTATTGATAATCATATGTCAGTTTTATCTTCCTTTGGAATTTCCTGTAAAGTTGTGGACTATATTACACAAGTGTCCATACAAGCAGCGTTTTATTGCTGGATCTGTCAAATGTTCAACCAAGCCGGTCTCACGCTTACATTTTAGACGGACCATCAGAAATACTACGAAACAAACTATGCAAGGAATGGCATAATCAGATTTGGAAACTAGAGAACTCCAAAGACCTGATGGAAATTTTAAATTCAAGATCTCTTTCCTCGTGTAACAACATCAAAACTTTTCTCTTTTCCACACTATATTAAAACCGCATGCACTTCTCAAATGAAGACTAAAAGATCTGATCCATAGTTTCTTTGTCAAAATAACAGAGAAAGAATATACAAATACATCGTTGTCAGTAAAACCAAAACATATATTGTTCAATGTAACACGGAATCAACAAACAAATATACAGAGGAGGATATTACAAAAATGTTAGAATTCTTAATTGACAGAATCTTTGTTCGTCAGATGTTCGAGTTTTTCAGCAGACGATCGGTATTCCATTGGGCACTAGTGGTGCGAAAAAGAAAAGTGTTTTTCATAGAATAGGACCCATGCAGCATGCCCCACCCTTCCCACACGAACTGATATTGTTATTTTGTGATGCATTTATTCATATACATGTATTCATAAACTGGGTGTATGTCACTGCCGGTGGATTTTAGTCGCAGAGGACATTCGTAGCCCAGTAGCCAGAATTTTTATCCTGGCATGATTCATTACATAAATGCCTTTAAGTTTTACGGTCAAAATTAATAAAAGAAAATAACTTAATTTCTAAGGCTTTTCCTTCTGATGCATAGATGACTATTAGCTAAGTTACGACTCCTGTTTATTTAGATTGATTTGGTTCTGATGTTTGTGCTTATGAAATGTCATTGTCTTGTACCTGGATTTCCAACATTTTGACTTCGAGCACTACTGACCACTTGTAAAATACAAAATTACCAATGTTGTAAATCAACGAAATGCCCATATAGTGCATCAAATTCATATTGGTATTTTGTGACAAATTTATGAAAAGTGGGTCTTCCTCTTCTCTTGTGCGGCTATGACAGAACGATATTGTTCAGCATACTTACATATGTCGAAGTTAAAATGGCCCCAAAAATTAAAATTGATTTAGAAAGAAAATAAAGCAGATAGTGCAATAACAGACTTGCAATAGAAGATTACATATATATTGAATTCTATTGAGTGGTTTAAAGGAGGAGTAGCGGATGACAAATGGTTACCTCCCTTTGTCAAAAAAGTTTAAATATTGATTTGGTAATAGTGCCACTCTAGACTTGATACTAAAGAAACTTTGTAAGTTTAATTGAATTCTGTGGATTAGTTATAGTTACCCCCATTGTTCAGTTACTCTCAGTTAAAATGGCGGCAAAAATTTTAATATTTAATTTGAGAGAAAATAAGATAAATAGTGCAATACTAGACATGCCACACAAGAAGATGTGCAAATTTGTTTGAATTCGGTTGAGTAGTTCAGGAGTAGTAGCGGATTAATAATGGTTGGGGGGGGGGGGGGGGGGGGGGGGGGGGGGTGTGGGGTTTAAATATGGGTTACCGCCCCCCCCCCCCGCTTATACTCACATATTATAAATGAAAATTTCTACTCTGGCACTGTAAGAATATTAAAACTTGACAACAAAAGTATTCTTTTTATTAAGTCGTTTTTTGACAATGTTACAGGACTTGAACATGTATAATAAAGTCCGTTAAATTTAAACATATTTCTTTCTTTCTAAATTACAAGTCTGCAGTTTTGAAATTTAATCCCTTTATTAATTTTGTAAACCTTCTAAAGGAAACAAACTTATACCCAACTTCTTCATGTACTAGTATGTTATTTGTAGGTCCGGGTTGTAATTTTTTCTACAAATGAGTAACAAATTAAAGATTTACAAAAGATATATATCTAAGAAATAAGTAATCAAATTTCTCACTATCCTGCGTGTTACTAGTCTATTTTTATGAATACATTAACGTTTTGAAAAGCATACCTTAGTTACACAAAACTTTCAATCTACAGAATTGACCAAACAAAATATCAATATAAACATAATAAAGACAAAGCGATTGTGAATCTACACGTTTCAGAGATTGTTGGTTAGTTCCAGGCTTTTTTATGTTATTACTTCCTTTCTATTTAAAAGATAACACGATTTTAGAGAGGGAGAAACAACATTGGATTCTTTGAAATTGATAACTGAACAAACATTAAATGAAATTTTTTAATTTTCAGCAAAACATCTATGCATTGTATACAGACATTCGCACATTGATTTTATTATGCAACAACCTTTTTTTACAATTATTTGATATATTAAACGTAAAGAGACTTCTACAGTATCATCGCAACCTGCAAAGGAATTTTATTATTCAGTTGTTATCATATGTATATATAACAGAAAAAACTCTTATCAATTCTTTCAAACATTTCAGCTTTATTCAGCCTTCCACAATGGAAACACATACAAAACCTGGCATAACTTAAGTCTAGAAACGTGACTTTGAATTTAACTGAAAATCCAATAGTCGACAGATATATATATATATAAGTAAAAGAAGTCACATATTTTATCACAGGTACTTTTACTGTTTCATAAATCGCCTGAAGATCTGTAGTTCTTGCGATAAAATATGTGAAAATTGACGGATTCTTTTGTTATGTTCAATTATTTATATATATCAAATGTGACGATTAACTAATGAATAAAATCATCATTTGATTTTCACATTAAATGCGAGGAACACAAAAAGGATTGTAAAACAATAGAAATTTAGTACTTAAGGTTTAGTTCTATTTTATTTGTTTGTTCCTCATCTGAATTAACAAAATACAACAGTAGAAAAAAGGAACACTATATATAACTACTGTGGAGGTAAGGTCTTTAAAAAAATGACTTGTGAAACTACATGCAGCAACAATAACACACCTTCCACAACATTTTATTTTATTTAGAGTTATCTTTTTTTTCAAATTATAACACATTTATTGGGTAGCTCATCTTATTTTTCTCAATTTATTGGTCACATTTACACGTTTACAATAATTCTGAGGCGTGCCTGAATTAGAATTATGTATGATTGTATTTCATAAACAATAATATGTTCCGGTCTTAATGGGACCACTTGCATTGTTCAAAGACCAGATTTGTGAGTTCATTAAATGCAAAGCAAGCATACATACAGTAATGATAGTTCTGCGAAAAGCGATGACACAATGTCTGCAATATGATAATGGCTATTCGAACGTCTGAGCTCTTACGTAAAATGATGGCTTCATTTATACAATATCATCTGAAACTTCGCCTAGACATCAATTTCTATTACTGGTAAATTCATTAAATTTATGCTGATAGAAATACTTATAAAATCTCATTTACATTCTAACAAAAAGGTATTTGTATTCCTGTATTGTTCAGTTGGAACCATATTCTATTGTACAAATATCAACGGATAAAAAAACGGATTTAGCTTACAAAACTATCACATGTAACCCAATAAAATATTTCGTAAAAGTTGGAGGATATTAGTTAAAATATCCAAATAGTTATAAACAGTAACAGTATTAACCAACAGTGACGTCATGTCTTAAGAGATCAGAAGTTGTCAGTACTCCTGGTACAACAACCACTGACTTAAGAATTTGTAAATAGATAAATATATACATTTATTAAACCTGGCAGTTCAAATATTTAAAATGCTTACTTGAGACGTTATTGAATATATATGTATATACACATTTTCAACAATACTCAACAAATCCTGACTGGAATCGATCAAGACAAGATTGTTAACGTTTAAATATAAGTACTTTGTACAGTAAATAATCATACGATAAAACACTGTCACTTAACATGTTAGTATTTTTACTATCATTAAACAAGTACATAAATCTGTTGGAATACTACGTTCGATCAATGTGGAGAATACCACCGATTCTGCATTTTATTCAGAGTTTTATCGTGAAACAAACGTGAGGACATCAATGTATTCATTTAACTAAATAGTAACAACTACGACATCAGAAAATTCAATCTCATCAAAACTTTAAGCTTGAACGGTCTATATGCTGATGTTCTGTGTTGACCCATTCGTGACATTTCTGAACATTATACAAATATGTCCTTATATCACACCTTATATTGTATACTATGTACCCTTTTAACAATTTTGGCAAAATAATGTCAAACAATAGTTAATATCCGTTTGAAATTATTGATCCATTCTGATTGACAGTACCATTCGTCTGAAATTAAAAAGAAACAGTTGAAAGGTATAAGCACCATTTTATCAATATATCAAGCTCAGCCAATTAGGAAATGTTTGTTTGAAGTTAAAACAAAACAATTGACGAGCATTAAATTATTTGGCTTCCCATTTCGATTTGTTTGGATTTGAGTGCTTTTTTGTCTATGTTTGGATCTTGGACTTCCTACGTTTTGGTTCTAATGCTATTGGTGATAGGTTACTCCTTGTAATGTACATATAGCATACCAAAATTCTCCATATTTATTCAACTTTGGTAATTTTTTTATTTACAATGTTAAAAACCCGGTAGAGAGTTTACGACTTGGCGCAACTTAACTTGCTTGCACTTTTTTCAATGTACAGAATTAACATTATTTTATAAGAAAACGTAAGACAGATTTTCTTTGATAATATTTTTAGCCGTTCCAACAAACTCAGCCAGCACACATGCCAAGTTCGACTGCAATAGGAAAAGCTGTTTGAAAAGATCTTCAAGTAAATTTCAGATAGGGCCAAATGTTAGCCTGTAGCGCTTCATTGCAGCATCTTAAAATTCCGATCGGTAAATTCACACATTTGGTACAGGATCATCATCTGATCATATAACATAGAAATTTAACTTGCTTTGCGTTTTATGAAGAAAAAAATTTAGCCAATCAGAACAAATTAATTGCTCTGCCATCTACCAGCCTTGTTTACATTCAATCCCAAAAATTTAAATTGTGGTTGCAGGTCATCTATTCACAACGTTTTTACTAAATTTTCTTGCAATTGGCAAATCTTTTACAGATTAAGCTATGGGGTTTTGTGGCATTATTCTTGAATGGTTGACAACTAATAAGAAAATTGACTCCGCGGTTTCTGACAAGAAAAAAGTTTTTCGTTTTTCGACATTTAATATAAATATAAATGAAAAAGAATCTGATAATAAAATTAAGAAACCACTCAATGTTCCATAAGTCAGGTGGGTCCTCAAGCTATACATGTACTTCATTTAATTCGGGCTGAAGATGTAAGTGTATTGTTATTTGTCACTTGCTTCTGTTATTTGGCAACGTCCTTGTTTGTCCTCTAGTTAAACAACTTTCTTTCGTCCGATTGGGATATTTGAATCTTTTGACCTGGTTCTAAGAACTACTTTGGGAATCTGAATGGTTTTTCGTTATTTTTTTCATATTAGCTTGCAAAGAATCTATCTGGTTTATCGTTATTGGTTAGTCGTTTGACGTTTTATGTTTAGGGTGTCATTTTACATTCAGGGCTGTATGATGTGATCCGCTTCACTGTTAAAAAAATTACATATTATCCAATTTTCATAAATGTTTGCTTTTTATTTAAAAACAGATATAGTGTTAAAAAGGCTCGTACAGTATACAGACTTGGGTGTCTATCATTGTCTTTTTTCACTGAAGCCCGGACAGGAATAATTAGTGCAGTGGGCAATATAAGCCCTGACAGAAATGTTCATTAGAGTAAAAAATCTAAGTTGTTCGGTGTACACCGCATGTATTGTCATAGAATATTTCCTTTCAAGTGCGGGATGGGGGATTTGTACGTCATTAATGTGCAAATTCCCCGCCCGCACTTACACGTTATTAACCTACTACACAGCAAACTAATGTTCTCAGTCTTTTAACAATTGTAAAATATCAATATACATTGTTTAACTTTTAATATTGTTGTTTTTTGTTTTTGTTTTTTTTTTTTTTTTTGTTTTTTTCTTTTGTTTGTTGTTGTATTTGTCATATGTAATGCTAAAACCCAAATGGGTTGTATGTCTGCATTGAAATAAATAAATAAATAAATAAATATAAAAGGATCGACCTGTAAAACGTTTTCAGACAAGTGAATGTTGGATAAACATTTGTCTATTTTTATTCGCAATTTGCGTGTGATGACCTACATAATTGTACGACTTTTAACGAAATATACACTATTGTCGATAAAAAACAACTTAGAAATGTTTCAGCATGCATAAAATGCAATGTTTACAAACAAATGTACTATTTGTAGAACATCTCAAAAAGGACCGAGACTGTGAATTTATTATACAAACTTTATAATGGAAGTAACTTATAGATCCAAGATTCCTACACTGCAGTCAGACGAAAGTCGTCATAAAAACGAAATCGTGAAGTTCCATGTCTGGAACAACTATAGTTGTTGACTTTCACGAGAAAGACCACAACTTATAAAACTAAACCTAAACAGTCGGTCAAAATGTGAGTATAATCAGAATAAAGAAAACCAAAAATTCCGGTTCTGCATACGGTATCATTAGTTACCTCTTCTGACCTACATTATTGTACGACTAATTGTCTCTATCAAAATACGGGCCGCAAATAGTGAAAGTTATGAAGATTGAAAGGCGTTGTTTATTTACTGTACCTGTAAGATTTACTGAAGTTTTGTAAAATGACTAACTTCACAACTTATTTTAGTTCATAATGTTTATACCGACTGGGCACCGGAGTGGTCTCCAGGTCTACAAAAGGCTTAATCCCGTCCCTACCCATCCCTCGCATTTTCCAGTGGCAGCAAAAAGACGTTTCCCTGTTGTGTCCCACACCACCCCCAATTTCGATATTTTGTAATTGTTGAACTTGTTCTCGTCCTGAATATGCATAAAATTTTGCAACTGGACTTTTAGCAACCAACAATCAATCAATCATTATATCAATACATTTTCTAAGAAACGTGACTTTGTTCTTTAGTTGATAGTGCACATTATTTTGTGTTTAATCTGGCTGCTTTTTATTTTACTTTTAATTTACCAAAGTGTCGCCATATTATGTTTTACAAGAACATCATTTTTTTATTGTTTCAAAAATGTAACAGCATATCAAATTATGATTAGAAGTTGGTACATGATTTTGGTCTATTTTATGTTCTTTATATGTTTCTTTTTTTAATCATGTCTTCAACCTCCTCCCGATACACGGTATTTTAAAAGCAAAATCGTTTAATCTGTTTTTTCTGGAATCAAGTAATTTCATAGCAACGATATAAAATAGTATCAAACAGTTGTATTTTTAGAAAGTCTATTGTTCCGCAGATCACGTTAATGTTCATTTATTATTTTTTTCATTATTTTTTTTCAATCATTTTTACAAAAAGTAATAAATTGCGACGCTGGTCATTCAAATGCTATTATTTTCTCATAGGTTTATATTTTTACAGTGCTCAATATTCAGTAGACGTTCATTTCATCGATGTAATTTATTTGCTCTTATTTATTTTCGGATACTGGAGTTCAGTTAACATCTTTCTAACATTGAAATTTGTAAAATTCCCTGATTGTTATTTTTATATTTTGCTTAAGTCATTCATATAAACTTTACACGCAGTTAAATTAGACTTTGTTTGTTATAAACGTATACATGTATAAGATGTGAATCGCGTATTTCTGGCATATATTTTCCATATTCTTTCTTTTAAATATTGATATTTAGAAAAGTGCTATAGTGTCAATATAAAGTTGTCTGTTATCTTTTCTAGAAGATTTCTCTGGTTTCGGCCTTAAAATGTTTTGGCGATTATTCGACGAATGCTTTGCCTCCCAATGAATAAAACAGATATATAGTTCGCATTTTTTTAATTTCAAATATTTTAATGGTATTGTATTGATGCTTCTTTAGTTTAAATGTCCATGTCTTTTTCTCGAATACCTGCGAAGCACGCAGCATTTAGGAGTGAGAGCAAAGTCCCGTCGGCCCAGAGTCAGAATAATGTGTCTGGGTAAAGTGGCATGTTATCCTGCGGACTGTTGCTTTCGAGAGGTAGCACGTTAAAAATCTGGACCAGCATACGCGTGTCGATCTAGTACAAAGCAGGGTTCATTCATCATCATCTTTCATTAATATGCTCTCGTCCTAAATATGCATGCATGAGATATTTGCTGCTGGACGATTAGCAACTTTCAATCAATCAATCAATCAATCAATCAATCAAAAATTAAATGAAAGAAGGGAGAGAAAGAAAGGAAGAAGAAAAATACACGGATGTGATGCTGATGATAATGGTTGGATTAAAAAGCCTTGGATCTATAAAAAATCTAATTCGAAACCAGCTTAAGTGTCAATTACCCAGTTTCTAATAAAATCGGTCTGGTATATATAAAAATGATATTATGAAAAACAATAAATGCATTTTTATAGCCAATCTATTCAAAGAGCGAATCGACAAATTTGTTTTTTGCTCATAGAGAATAATATGGGAAAATTACGACGATCGATGTTTAAATAAAGAACGAACTATCATCGTTCATTACTGTAAATCACTAATATTCATGAATGAACTTTTCAATACAAAAGTAGTTAACTTGTATCTTTCTTATGCACGTTTAAGATGATTTATTGATTGATTGATCAATGTCCAGTGGGCAATATTTCAGCCATATTCAGGACGAGAACACCTATAAGATGAAGAGAAAGTAAACAGAAGGGCCAAAAACTGGACAAGTCAACGAACAGGCAATCTCGAGAACATGAACAAGGCGGAACGTGACACACTTCACATATAATTCCAAAAACCATAATACAACTATTAACAGTGCCCCCAAACAAATGACCGGGTGTAAAGTCGCATATGGTCCGGAAGGGTTAACAGTTCCTGCATCTTTAAAGACACCCGTAACATTGTTTTCCAATCCGGTATCCGGTAGTGATCTCATGGTAAAGGGGAGGATTTCATGGGTTTACAGCCAATTTTTTGGTTTACTTCGCAACTCCACAGAAAATATCCGTCTTGATCTATGAAACGGATATTCCTATCGGCCGACAAAAGTTTGGTTTGAAACGTAAAATTTCTGGAATGATGACTTCAATCAAGGGGCAACATATCCCCTGTCTGAACAGTTTCTTTGTCAACGATGCTTTAACTTGTTCTATGATACAATTTATTTGACTCTAAAACTCCTCTATGCAACCTTTGAAATTCTACTTAACATACCGGAAAAACATCGACAAAGATGATACCAATGGTAGAAATCAAAATAAAATCTTTTCATAGATAACAGACGTAAAAGAAGTTATAAACATTAGATTGTTTGTAGTAATTGTTACGATTTTCTACACAGAATCTAGTCTTTACATTGAAATCAAAACCAAAGATTTAACATTTATAGTACACAAAAAAATTTTGCCGCAACAAAAGTGAACCTATACAGTGAAATATATCATATTATATATCTTTGGAATTCTAATTTTTTGCCGCAGCTGAAGCTATAGCTAAAAATTCG
>JARWCS010355588.1:0-10858 GCA_034783895.1 Geukensia demissa
GGTTCATCCCATCAAAAGATAAGTTGCAGAAACCTTGGTGTCCACAGACAAAAGACGCCGACAACAACGCCATAACATAATACGACCACAAATTTTTTGCGGTCGTATAAAAATGGTACCATTGTAAAGAAAAACCTGTCTGAATATTAACAAAAAACCCACTTCTTAATTTGATACAAACCCTTGGTAAGTTGT
Organism: Geukensia demissa; assembly: GCA_034783895.1. Lineage (NCBI taxonomy): Eukaryota > Metazoa > Mollusca > Bivalvia > Mytilida > Mytilidae > Geukensia > Geukensia demissa. The sequence goes on from JARWCS010355588.1 coordinate 196, forward strand.
CTTGAGTATTGTAGCTGGAATCATAACCTGCTAACTCATCTAATACATCAGAATACATGTCAATCAGGGATTTCTGTAAAGAATAAGGAAACAATTTTATTCACAAAGAAGATACAGTGACTGATAAAAGTCTGATGGTTAACCAAGACTTTGCAATGAGTCCTGAGACATAACAACTGTTTAAACATCACGTTTTCATAAAAAACTGAATGAAAGTAAGTGTAGACTTATGTTAAATAATGCCATATCTATTTTTATACATACTTTGACAGTCCAAAGCCAGGAAAGTGGAGTCCAGTGGATGCTGTTGTTTTAATGATTTACTGTCACTTGTTTTACATTCTATTTAGTTAGCCGATTATTATGCATTTGAATGTCTACATTTTTTAAGCCTTTAACATCTTGCCTTACAGTATGGAACTTTGTCCATTGTTGAAAGGCCTTAAGGTAACCAGTAGATGTTTGAAATTTGTTTTTTTCGATTGGCTGTCTAAGATTAAACCATACCACATCTCATATTTTAATACCAATTAGCATTGGCTTACAGGAAATAAGTGCCTGAAAAATAGTGAATTTTCCATACTGTAGCCTTGTCATTTACCGTTAGGGGAATTCCAAGTCCGGCGATTATGCAACTTCCGGTACGTGACCTACTAAGGTGATTCAAGGTGAACCGGGGACATCAATCAAAAACGATGTAAGAAGAGTGATAAAATGAAACCTTTCATTGCAGTTAAAGTACTTAAACCATAACCTAGGTTTGAAATATGTCTAATTGAACATAAAACGTTATCTCCATTACAATATATTAAAGAACCTGCACGCTGAATGCATTTCCTAAGCACGTCTTAGTGGACGTGTCTGTCATGAAGTGCAAAAAAATACTGTATAATTAAGAACCCAGTAAAACCCATTTAAATTTAGCCTTTTATTGGATAAAGGAATAGTTTGCTAAAAAAAATAAACATGTCATAGTTGGCTTTTTGCGGAATTGAACAATTGAAAAAAAAAACATCATCACAGTTATCTCCCTTGACTATAGCCTATTTAAAAAAATACTTCAACTCAAGTTCAATAAATAACATGTCTTATCAATGAATCATGTATAATTAAGGAAAATGGAAAAAAATCATGTAATTTCCATAAAAAAAATTAGCTCCTTGCAGGGGAAAAAGGGGGGAGGGTGTTTTTTTAAAGTACATATATAAAATAAATATAATAAATATAAAAAAATTATATTTCCACTTGACATACTTAGATTTCTTAACTGCGCAGCTAATTCACATTTTTGACAATACCATAAAATATTAAATATCAAAATTTATTATGATCCTTGATTATTTTTTATATAAATAAAAGATATTATTTGATTTTCATTACATATATTTAATATTTAATACTTTTTGTGTCGCCTGCACACAAAGTGTGGGGCGACATATAGAGATCACTTTAGTCGTCTTTCGTCGTCCGTGTCGTCGTCCGCGTCACACTTTTTCGTAACACTTATCTCTGCAACCGCTGGAGGGAATGATTAGATATTTGGTAAACAGCTTAGACATGATGACTTGTACCGTGTCTCTCCTTTTCAGGTTTATCGGATATCAAGTTCCTGTTAACAGAGACTTTGAATTTTTGACATAAGTGTTCATATACAATGTTTTCGTAACACTTTTCTCTGCAACTACTTGAGGGAATGATTGGAAATTTGGTAAATACCTTAGACATGATAACTTGTACTGTGTCTCCCCTTTTCAGGTTTATTGGATATCAACTTCCTGTTTACCGAGACTTTTTCATATAACAGTGTTCATGTACAATTTTTTTCATAACACTTTTCTCTGAAACTACTTGAGGGAAAGATTTATTTTGGATGGTTTTCTCTTAATTACTGTGTCAAACACATTACAGTGTCAAACAAATTACTGTGTCAAACATTTTACTGTGTCAAAAACATTATTGTGTCAGGCAAATACTAGAACCATGTTTACCTACAATGTTCTTTTGTTGATACGCAGGCGACACGTCTTCCGGGGAAGACTCAAAGCTTCATAAAGTTTCATAAAAAGTTGTGAGAACAATATAATGTAAACAAAAAACTTCGCGTTATTAATTATTTGCAAATAACTTGTGAAAAAGCGTGAATATGGCATTTTAAATATTGGTTCATTTAAAAATAAAATAAATTATTATTATAAAATGTTACAGAAACATGGATAACTGGTGTTCTCAATTATCGTCTGATGAGGAAATACCATCTGATCGTGAAACACATGCCAAAAAAATAAGGTTATCAGATGGTCATGAAGAGCTTAAAATTTCTGTGCCTAGCTTTTATAAATTGCCATGTAAGCCAGTACCGATGTATTTTGATACAAAAGCCGCCCTCATGCATCGATTTATTCACGGCGAATTTACTGTGATATGTCCCTGTGCTGAGCTGGGTGATTTTAAGGATCAGCAGCATGCCAATTCGCATTTGTCAGTGGCTACAACTGGCACATTAACAATCTCAGATTCAGAGTCTACATATTTTCCTGGGGGGGATACCAGGTTCTATGGAATTATTTTCTGACTGGACAGAGCAAAGCTTAAGTGATCATACAAAAAAAGGTGATACTTCAGAAGGCTCAGTGTGCTCAGTGAGCATTCTTAGTGGAAAAAAACCAAGGCACCTCAGGAAAGACAGCTCGCCATCACAGAAGAAACTAAAGAAATAAAATATTACAATATATAGAATTTACATAGTTTGATATAAATAAAAGTTATTTACTTATTTATAGTTGTCGAATTTCAAAAGGCGCATTTTTTTGCAGTAAAAAAAAACAACGGACACCACACTCTATCCACCAGAGGAAAATCCGTTAATAAACTATTAATAAAATATTGCTATTTTTTGCAAACCGCAAATTTTTGATGTTAGAAAAAATTTAAAATGATGCGTATCTATGTACTATAATACAAATAAAAACGTTCATGTATTTTGTGGATAAGTAGCTGGAATTAATTGTAAAAAAAATAAATTCTTATCTTTCACGGTTATAGCTATATTGATATACCGTTCCATATGGGAGGTAACTCTTACAAATGCAGAGATACGAAAAGACCTAATGGTGAAATGCAAATCCTTATGATGAGCTCTAGATTGCCCAGCCAAACAAAACGTGTATATGTACAATAAAATAAAATCCTGCCATAACAACAATAAATACCAAAAAAGCAATAAGAAAGTACAAAGACTAACCAATTACCTTGAGTCCTGACTTGAGGCAAATGAAAAATGTGGTGGGGTTGAACAAGTTTTGGAAGATATGGTCTTTAAGACATTGTAAGAATGGACTGGATATAAACCACAAAATATTTAAAGCTGTAAAAAGCCCGGGAAAAAAGAAAATAATTTAAGCAATACAATAATCAACCTAATCTTACAAAAATCTGAAAACTAGTAACAATAAACAATAAACAAGGACAAACACGTGACTACATGTACATGTCTGCTTGTAACAGGCACATAAAGTATGTGTTGGAGTTTGTGAATTAGTTGCTTTAATTTTTTTGCCACTTTGACTTTCAAAAAATTTACAAACAATTAACCAATAAATATACTATTTTACCCCCTTTTTTCACTGAAAATGAGTTTTGGCAATAAGTGAAGTACTGCATGGTCTGCAACTTTTACTGTTCTTTTTTAATCACAAAGAAAATACTGGTACATTTAAAAAAAATTTTAAATTATCACAGAAATCAGCTCTTCATGACTGTTCAGTAACCTTATTTTGCAATTAAGGTAAAAATGCTTTACAGACCACATGTTCTAAGCATGTCTCACTTTTTGCACTATGGTTTTTGCTAACGTTTATTTATTAACACAGTAAAATATATGTCAAATAATCATGTACTCAATGAATATAAGATATTTAAATTTTGCATTATTAAATGTAAATATGTGAATATTCATAAATACTAAATTTTGTATTTCAGATTTATTTATGATTTACAAGTCAAGTACAGACTTCCCACACTCCCAAGAGAAAACAAGAGGAGGAGTGTCAGTGTGAAAGAAAGATTAAAAGGTATAATTACCAAGAAACAGGAAAATTCCACACAAACCATAATACATGTTATTGTTATGAATAATTATATAATTATCCCTTACTCAGGGTTGAATGCTAATGGTAGGCAAGTACATAAATTTTGTTTCACTGAACACCTTTGTAAATTTTATATATATGGGAGACAACTCTATAAAAAAAATTGCTATGTGCTTATCCAAAATTAATTTCTGAACTACTGACTTTATACTACAGTCTTTTATTTTCAGTCTTTGGAAATGATCACTTTGTTGAATGAAGAAGTAACAGATATACATGTATGAATAAATATCCTGTATTTGTGTTGTCGACAATTTGTCGTAAGGTATGTACATTATTATTACCAAAATGCTCGTTAGATGTTTTAAATGTAAAGGAAATAATTTAAAAAATTTAAATTGTATGCAGCAATTAAATCAACACAATTTTCAAGTTAACCACCGGAATATATATAGACAGGCAAAAAAGACATATTGCATAGTTGAACCTAACTTAAAATCAAAGGCAGTGTATAATTTTCAGTAAGAAATTACAATTAATTATATCTGGACATTTTTTTCTGTATAAATAGGTGAAATAAGCAAATGTTTTTTGGTTATAGTATTTTATATACCATATGCATTCTTTTTCAGATACAGTTCAATGTAATGAAGAAAAGCTTTTCAGATGAAACAGTAAAAGTACTTTGCCATAATTAGGTAAGATTTCTATCTAAAATTATATACATGTGTCTTTTATGTACAAACCTACATACATCTGTATATTATAAAAACCACACACAAACACGGTTTAACATTGAACAATTTAAGTCCAGTACACTTTTTCCTTTGAGATTTTTTCAATACAACATAGCTTCTGTTATGAAAGACAACTCTTTCAAATGGGAGATAACTCTACATAAATTGAAAAGAAGGAATTCAAAATACTGAGTCATTAAGTTAATAAAGGACCCTAAAAACTTCAAAAATATTAATACTTTGCAAACAATCAACCTCACGAATCATTAAAACAGATTATTTAATTAAAATATCTTTCAGTAAAATTAATACATACTTTGTCTATTTTTAATTTAATTATAGCAAAGTAGGTAATTTGTTAAATTAATACTTGAACTGTCAGGATGGATAACACAAAAACTCAAATAAAAATTAAGATTATACATCAACTGTATGAAAAAGTTGGTTCAGACCGAAATAAAATTCATAGACTAGTTTGTGAAATGGCTGGGATAGACACTAGGTCCGTGAATGTAGTTAGTACATACAACAAAGTCGTTCGAGTAGTATCGAAAATAAAAGAATTAAAGAGATGCAAAAATGTAGATAAATTGACAAATTATTTGGAAAGCAATTTTGAGGTTCCGAAGAAAACACTGAAGAGACAATCCCCTGATGAAATATCAAATGAGGCTAAGAAGAGATGTGATATAGCTATTGAAAATGATAGGTTAAAGGGTAAAATGAACAAAATACAAACTAAAGAGAAAGCTAGAACAATTTTGATTAAGCGACAAAATCAGAAAATAAAGAGAATGTCAAATACCATACAGATACTACGTGCTAAGATCAGAGGAATGAGGAAAGAACAAAAAATGAAACTTGAGAACGTTGAAATTAAATCAACACAGTGTAATTTTTTAGTACAAACCATTGAAAAATTCAAACGAAATATATATGAACTTGAAATGTTAACTGATGTAAATAACAATGACACCGTATCCGATGATGATGAAAACTTAACCGATTCATCCAATAAACTTTATAAAACTAGAGAATGTACGCAAGGAAGACCTTTTAAAGCCGAACTGCGTCAGCTGTACTACTTTATGCGTAGTTGCCATATAGGTGTGGAACATATTTCACCGGTTATTAAAAAAGTGTTATCATTGGTAGGTGTACACACTGATGACTTGCCAGCGCCCTCTACTGTAACAAACTTAGCTTCAGAAATGACAATTTTGTCAAGAAAACACGTTTTAGATGTTGTTGAAAAAGAGGATAATGTCACTATGTATAGAGATGCCACAACTAAAAAAGGGCGTCATTACTATGCCATTAAGTTGTCTGACGGTACCAAACCCTTAACAGCTGGCATAAGGGAAGTGGCTGACATGAAATCGGAAAGTTTGGCAAACTGCGTAAATGACATACTTACAGATGTGGCAATAAATTCAGATATAAACATATTACATAAAGTAAAAAATGTAATGACAGATAGGAGCGCTACCGAGGAGAAAATAAACAAAATATTATCTGCTCAGATGCAAGTTACCAATGAATTGGAGAATAAACTGAATAGCTTTAAATGTGCTGTACATCCTCTACTACAGTTCCAAGAGGTTTGTGAGAAAGAACTGTCACTTATTGAGAAAGAATGTTCATTTGCGTTTTCCAAAGACTGTAGAGAATCGTACACACATACACTTTTGCGATTCACATCAAAATTATTTTTTAAGGATAGTTCAGGAGATCCACTTAACACAAAGACTTATCTTCAAACAGCTGGTATCGAAAACATTCCAATAGAAAATTTCAGAGGTAACCGATTCAACACTTTTTTTTTTAATGCAGCTGGAACTCATTATTTGGCAGAACATTTGGTTAACTATTTAAGAGATTGTAAAACTACTACAAATTATACTCAAAATTTTATTCTACAGGCACTTCAGAATGACAATATCTTGGCAACATGTAAAGCTTTAGGCATTATTTGTAAAATCATCACAGAACCTTACTGGAAAATTGCAGCCGATGACTCAATATCTCCAATTTCTATGGGAAACATTTACAATCGTTTAGTAGAGGTATTACTCTTGTGTATAGACAACCGGAAACTTATGTTAAAGAATGACATTTCATTAGTTTATGGACCACAAAAACCTATGGATGAAGTCTGTATTAATTTGTTTACTCCATGCAATTATGATCATTTTACTGAATTATATATTTCAAAATTTTGTACAGCACTTAAAACTAAAAGCGCAAAACTATTTGCTGATTTTTTACCAGATGGTCATTTATTTTCTCCAAGTGAACATTTGATAAAAACTTCAAGTACATGCAGTGCAAATAACATTACTCTGGAGCGATTAATGGCATGCACAGACCATGCACTAAAGAGGGCACCTAATATGACAACACATAATATGGAATCCATGGTCATGTACAGGAACAACAATACTGATGCATGGTTAGATTCAAATTCCACTAAAAAGGAAGAACTTGTTAAGATGGCGATGCAAAATAAAAGTCAAGTTATCGAACAGAATAAACTACGTAAATCACAACTTTATGATCAACGCTGTAAAATAATAGAACAAAAGAGAACATTAAAAAAGCAACAAATGGAGAAAAAGCAAAAACAGAAAGACATCATTCAATCACTTATAAAAGAAAACGGAATATGGAATAATGAAAATAGATGAAGAATTAAATAAAGTTAAAACTAAGAAAGAAAAGCTTATACTGCTGAAAAAGCAAATCAGTGTATATAAAGATAAGGATATTGTTCAGCTTGCTCCGAGTGAAAAACATTTAGTAGCATTTAGCCAGAAGGGTAAACAGCATGATGTAGACAAACTAAAATCAAATCTTATACAGCTGATAAATAAATCAAATGTCACCCAACCAGTAGACGATTCCAACATATTTGATAAACCGGATTTGCTTATTGGAAAACCAATAGTACATACTTGGAACGATGCTAACAATGGCCAAGATGCTATGTGGAATGGTCGCATCATGTCTTATGGGGATGGAATTTTCAAGGTTATCTCTCTGACAGTTCAAATTAAATAACTAACTTTCCATAACTGGTAATCCTTACCATATTGAGATGAAAAATCTAAACTTAATATTTTCCCTTCTCTCTCTCTGTCTCTAATTTTTCACTGCATTTTCTTTCTGTCTATCAGCATGAACTGTTCCTTCGAATTCCAAATTATCCCTTTGCATGCTAATTTGGTATTTTAAATAAAAATGTTGATATTCCAGAAAACTGTTTAAAGAGGGTACCATCCTCTCTTTGTTTTCACACCATAGAATTTGCATGATAAATGGTATAGGTTTTACCTAAATATGTTACATGTATAAGATATTCAAACTATGGTGTTGCTTCATAAATGATATGATTCAAATAATACCAGATGCATTGACTTTCTAAATAATAGTACAAATGTATCACTATATAAGTATGATATTAGATCCTCTCAGCAAAGTATCTTTAATGTTTGATGAATGTCTTGTCTTTATTTTTTTGTACATGTAAATTGTATATTGTCTTTGTCCTAATGTCTTTTGAAAATGTGTTACTATTTGTTATTTGTTAGTATTTGTGGTTTTTGCCAACTTATAACTGTTCATTTATACTTGCAGATTAAATATTGGGAAGATAAAGAAGAGGAGACAGCAGAAACATATGATTTAGAGTTGGATGAATTAAAGACTGACTTTGTTGATGGAAACTTTACATTTTTAGGTAATCTATGTTCTAAATAGTTTGAATCAGAAATTACACTTCAATGTGCATTCATTCTCAGACTAATTCTGTTGCATTTCTAAAACCAGTCCACATCTTTAAAAAGTGCATATTTTCTGTGATACATATCATTAATTAAAAGAAATGAGTGAACAATGAAACATTTTTTACCAGAAACAATTTAAATAATTTTCATATGATAAAACTTGTAATAGAAGTGTGGAACAGATAGGAGATTTTAAATGCATGTTAATTTTTTTTACTTCTTCCTATTTCTTAACTTATCTTTTTGTTTATTCAGAATGATAGTTAATCTTATAATGTTATTATTTAAGTGTAATAAATTTCACATGTAATACTTCATTGCTTTAAAAAATCATATTGTTTTATTATTTTTTTCTACAAATTTACTTCCAGAAAACTGAAACTAAGGAAACTGGCACAGAAATGGACTATAGTGATATTTATTCATGGATTGTTTCCCTTTGTAATAAATTTTTTAATTGAGAAGATTGAGTTGTCTCTCTTTGGACAAAGGTAATTGTTGTGTTTGTTAATTAAAAAACACCTTTTACTCATTTCTATGAGAGAACTAATCAAAATACAGTTTACATTATATTAGTTACTCACAAAACTACAAAGAAATACAATTTTCATTGGCTGTTTTTGACCTTTTTAATTTTAATTGATATGGCTATAGCATGTTAATTTGTCCGTCATTTATTTTACATCTTCCTAACTCAAGTTTTTTTGTCCATTGCGATCGTAGTTCTACGATTGACTTGCTTAAATGTCCAATACGTAACAACGTTTTAATCACAGTTCGACATTGGTAATTTTCTATTTTTCAGATGAATAAGTATCATCCAAAATAAGAAACCAGAAAATAACTTAATGCTTATAATCAAATAAATTGTTTCGTTACGCAGTGAACTCTTGTGACGTAGTGGAAAATATTCTTATTTTTCTTATTCCACAGAAATATCAACTCATTCTGCTTTTTTCTGATTGAAATATATATATATATATATATATAAATAGCTACATTTGTGCTGCTTTTGCCTGTTACAAAGTGGACATGTACAATTTCCTCGCTTAAGGCAAGACTTACAAATTGTTCTCTTGAGACGTAATTTCAAGGTAAATGTTTTGCTATGTTTATCAATTTTAATGGCATTAATTAACATAGCTTTTTACGATTAAAGAGAAGATTTGTACAATACAGTATATAAAGTTCCTCGTTATGTTGTGGACAGAAATGTGTTGGACTGGTATATAAATGATAAAAATATATAGTGCACTATGAAAAAAGTTTATTTCGCGAACCTATGAATATCATTTGAGATCAATATGCATAAAAATAAAATGGTAATTTGTCATTGTTCTATCCGATAGCGTTAATGACCACTAGTTGCACAATAAAAATGTTAGCACTGTGGACAATAAAGGTAAAAAATGGTACAATATTAGCTTGAATAGCACTTGGACTTATGTACATTATCAATTATGTTCCCTAGTGACTATTTGTCAAAAGATATAAATGAAATTATTTGTTTTTTCCATTAGATAATCACATGGGACACAAATATACATATTATTTTGAAAAATGATCTACAGACATCACGCTGATCATGACTTGTTGACATTATGAAATCCGAGGTATACACAATAATATAGGGTTATTGCACGAATATTTGTGAATATTGTCCCGAGTAGAATATGATATTGCACGAGCTTGCGAGTACAATTAATATTTTACGAGAGACGAAATTCATCAATATTAGTGAAATAACATTTTTATTGTATGGCTTATTTTAACTTAAAATGTTAAAAACATAAATTTTCAACATCAATGACGTCGCTTCTGTCAGAGAAATATTGCCCTGAGTGCAATATCGTGGAATATTGCACACTAACCTTTGGAATATAACGTTTCTATACAATGAAAATTGTTATAATATGTCTTTTGTACCCAGGTCCTATAGATAGGAAGCTGACAACAAATAATTGTTGGTAGAAATGTACTGTAAAAGGAATTCGAAGATACCAAAGGGGCAGACAGAAATCGTTAAGTCGGAAGACAGACAAGACCATGGCCA
>JARWCS010355598.1:0-10857 GCA_034783895.1 Geukensia demissa
AATTACTTGGTGATGTGATACATAATAATAGTCAGCAATCTTTTGTTTAATTTGAATTTAATAATCGTGCAATTTCCACAAAAGATAATACAAAACAATTCCTTTTACAGCTAAGTAATGGTATAGACTCTGGTACATTAATGAAGGCCGTAAAGGGAGCTGCAGAAGTTTAAATGATACTGTCATTTGATAGACGGCAAATCATGCCACATCTCCTATTCTTATAATCCTATTGATATAGGCCAATATTTTACACATTTTAGAAGAGTTAATAATTTTTGCCTACCTGACTTGCCAAATGAAGATATTTCTCAAAACTTTTACAATTTTTTTCTGTAAGAGGTATTGTCTCCGCTGATTAAATTTTACAGTGGAATCCATGTATTTCATTTTATTCTTCGTCATGCTACCAATGCAAAACGGATTTCAGAAATTCATATAAACTGACATTTTTAACAAAATATCAAATTAAAACACATGTACGTTTTTTCAAAGTTGTGTCACCTATTGCACAATTTATATGTATACTTGCATTTTAAGATCGCAATTAATATAATTTTGCAAACATACTTGTAATTTGAGTTAATGAAAACCGGAAAATAATGTTACTATAACGTGAAGTGAGTTAATTATTTTCTCTTCAACCAGCTATGTAGGCAGTAAGGGAGGTGATTTAATAGTCGATTTGTCATAAAGATTACATAAGTTTGTTCTTTATTCTAAGAACTCTAGGTGACCGATTACAATATGTTCGAATATTGCAGCTAGCTCTGCATGAACCTTAATACATGCCTTATCTAAAAAATAGACATTTTTAAATACAGTGCCGGTAGGACGAGGTACCATTTAAGCAAGTATATTACCCTAGCTTTTATGAGAAAGATTCGTTTTCTTTGTAGATGATCAACCATGGACTTTCGCTGAAAGACTTTAGGGTTCCTTTCGGAAAAATTTCTGTCGAAATCATAACTTGAATAATTGTTAAAAAATATCCATTTAGAGCTTTTCGATATTCCATCTTGTGGAAGGCTTTGTGGAGATCTCTCGTTTTGTAATTCCCTCCCTCTTTTTTCATGTTTTTGTGATTTGAATGCTGTCTCCCTGACATTTACCCATATTTGTTTCATTTTTATATTTTTATATTTATCCATTTTCAAACTTATACTGGTATGGATTACAACCGATGGTAGCAAACCCCTGGTGTAGGTCACCGAGTAACACGGTGGTTACTATTAGTGAAGCAGGATATGCTGTCTCTTTCGGAGAACCAGACGTCGCTGTCATATTTATTGGCTTCGATTTACACAAGCTTTTGTTTTCATTGTTGTAGTTTTAAGTACAAGTGGTTGATTCATCTAAGTTTTCTAGTCTATTGTTTCGTCTGTCCTGCTATCTAAGAATTTTCGTCTGTCACTAAAGATTCTCCTGCCCGTCTCAGAACAAATGTACAAATGTATTTTTAGGTGTCATTGAATCATTTTGTGTAACAAGAAAAATATGTAGGTTTAAATACGTTACACGAAGGCAATGAAACGATAAAAAGAGATTTTAGAAAAAGAGATTGTCCAATTACAGGAAGATCGCAATGTAGTTAAAGAGATTTTCCAGAGTCTGGCTTACAATAAATAGATTTTAAGTATTGTTTTCTTTTGAAGCATATTTGAAAAAAAAAACGGAATTAACAGAAAGTATTAATAGATTTGTGCGCTGGGTGGTGAGATATCAACCTAAAAATTGGACATTATATAAGAGTCCCTTGATTTTTCTTTGCTTAAACAGGGACATGTTAGGACTTCCGAAAGAGGAAGCGAAAGCCAAACATAAAGGGACCAATCGACCGACACTGCAACCTCGAAAACATGAACAAGACGGAACCTTAGTAAAACTAAAAACAAACATAAAACTATGAATAATGCGCACTCCACAAAAACCGATGATGAACTCAGGTGGTCCCGGTGGATGAGCAGTTCCTTAAGCCACGAAGAAATGAATAGGTCTTCATAAAGATCTTATGATTGTTTAATATGAAGAATTCAATAAAATAAAAAAATATACTCAAGGTGACCGTTCGAGCAGAAGATGTATTTTTTTTTAAGATGGATAAACTCCAGGGGTGCAAAATCTGACAACAATACGAAAACATGACTAGAGAACACGTTTAAAGAAAATTAATCGTAAAATTTAAAAACCCTATGTGTCTTTACGGACTATGCCCACATAGGTAGATAGATAGAGTCTTAGCGTGCATCGGTCGTATTACTAGAAGTCAAAGCGGTCATAAAGTTATAGTAGTCGCAACCAGTAGTATGTCATAAATATTAGTTGTGTTTCCGGTCATAAACAAAGGTTGTCGCAACTAGTGGTCGGTCATGAATAATGGTTGTCGCAACCTGTAGTCGGTCATAAATAACGGTAGTCGCAATCAGTAAATTGGGAAAACATTCATTCTCATTTGTGAAATCTATATTTTGTATAGGTAAATCAAAATATTCCAAGGAGGTGACTTCAAAAGTCTTACCAGAAATTGTTGGTTTGCTTTTTATGTCAGCAACACCTCTGTCGATAAAATCATGAAAGAAAGCACAAGCTTGTCAGAAATTATTCCATCAAATTGGTATCTCATTCTTCTATTATCTTTTTATCGAAAGTAGGAAGTGGTTAATTGTATTTTATATACTATAAATGCTTATTAGCAAGGTAAATATGATAAGATTTTCTTGTATATAATAAGAAGAGTGTTGGGGTAAATGTCAGAAAGAGAGCAAACATCTCTGATGCAATATGCTGCGGTGACAGGGACAAGGGGTTTAATTGTACGTCAAGTTTTGTCAATAAATTCTTCATGATAAAAAATCCGAAATTAATAAATTAAAAGACAATAAGTAGAAGTTGATTGAAATAATATATGAATAACCAGAGGCGGACCCAGATTTTAGAAAAGGGGGTCCACTCTTTGTGGACCTCTTAATTCATCAATTTTCTTGATTTCTAGTGGCGATTTAGACCAAAATTTACCCAAAAATTTTCCTTTTTTACAATTTTTTTGGTTTTAAAGGTGGACCGGGAGCACCTTCCCCTGGATCCACCCTTATAACTGTATTTTATCGAAAAGTGTCAGGCGTCAAACAAAAACCTGAACATCTCAAATGTCCTTGAACAGTCATGGCAAGTGGCAGTTGTGACCGTCAAAGTGCCTAATGAGGCTTTTTCATGTGTAACCACTAAACGTTCTTCCAAAACACCTCATTTCAACCGAAATCTTTCAACTGTCAGGTCGTTGAAGGCGAAGTATTTCATAAGGCACCGATCATGTGATTTTCAGGATGTGAGATATGTTTCTTCACAATATTGTTTTTTTTTTCTAATGCTGTTTATACAGGACAGTTTAGTCAGTCACATGGAATTGTATCGCTTAGAGGACATTTGCATTGTAAAAGTACAAAGTTAGTTAAATACAGTCGATAATATTTTACATCTGAACCTGATATGTTTCCATAAAAATATCGATGTTTTTTTTTCGCCATTAAAAAACTTTTAGCAAACGCCAAATTTACAATTGATGTCTTCAAATATTATACATCGATTTCGAACTATTCGCGCAGCGCGTGAAACTGTCTTTTCTCTGATCTTCGCGGAGTAGCCTTGCTTTGAAATATACACTTGGTCATATGTTAAGGCCCACATTATTTTTGCCCTCATTTTCGGATTGTTACAATTCAATAACAAAACTGTTTATTTTAACTTTTAATACACGTTATTAAAGATCACTCCAAAAATGTTTATTTGATAAATATTTGAGAGAATATGACAAAAAAGTGCCTAATCATTCCATTGTGCAAACAGTCACAGTTTTTCCCTTAAAAATAAAGGTTTTTTTAGTTTTTCAAAATGTGGAGATAATTCAATTCCTTTTCAGAATACGTCTAATAAAGATTGTACTAAAATGATTAAATTTTGCGTATTGATATATCCTGTCTTCTTTTGTTCAGTGATATTTTGTGAATGAGCATTTTTCGGCAAAGTTTTTTAACAATTCTTTAATTTACCTTTTAGATGTTTTCAGAAAATGTATTGCTGCAAAGGCTCAATGGTATATTCAAAAATGGAAAACCGATTTTTCTGTAAATCATTTATGTATCATTAATCCCTGAAGTTATTAGTATACTACCATTTTTGGTTTTTCGGTAGGAATAAAATGAAAACTTTGACAAAATAAAAAATAGGTGGCCCTTAACTTTTGTCAAAGTGTATAAATTAATGCAATAAATAGGATTTTTTTTTAACAATACAATAAACTATTATCAGAAATTTTTATGATAGAAGCATGCATTAAATTTTTTGTGTTACATATTTTATGCATATATCAGTATTATGCTATTATGAGGTATACAATAATATGGAGTTAACTGTTTTTTTCTGATTAAAGCTTTTGGGGCGAGGGCCTGTTTTATGCCTGATTTTGAAATTAATGTACAAATAATTTGTATTGTAAAAATCATTTGTATTATAAGTTGGATGGTATATATTTTGTTTTGTTATAAATGAAAACATATTTCACCCTTATTAATTAACAAAATTTCTATGGAGACCATTTTTGTCAGAATGAAGGTATTTTTACATTACTTACCTTATATTACTACGGAAAATGCTTGGATTTAAAATGACAACTGTTCCAGACTCAAACATCTTTCATACGAAGGTGGATTCTGGTGGAGTCTGGTCTTCTTGGTATTTACCTTATATCTTGTCCATTATATATGTATCTGTGACGAGTGGCAATATAGAGCTCTTGGTCAGCGGTATTCATTCTTTTTGAAGACTTCTAGATTTGAAACAAAATCAGGTTTTTGTAGAATTAAATGAAGTTTCTTCTGATTTGTACTTTAAGTATTTATAATTGTCATGAAAACTTAGATCGGAATTCGATTTAGTAGGAGTAATATGTCTATGTAAGTAATTATCGTTTGCAGTTATACATTAATATCGGTAGAGTCTTCTGATTAGTCGTGGGTGTACTCTGTCTGGATGTAATTTTCTAGTGCCTTAGGAAATATTTCTTCTGGTGTTCACCTGAAATCTGCGTGAGTTATAACACATAAATTAGTTCAATGACAATCTGACTCCCATTATATGCAATACGCTGAATACATATGTAAGACAAATAAAAACCCTATGGATATGTTCCATATATTTCTTCTTGATATATTTCCACAGTCATATCTATGATTCTTTTCTTATGGAAATGAAAAGAGCCGGGTAATTGTCTGAGATACTGCCTTTCGACCAGGAAAAAACAGAGGAAATTATATCTATCAAATCTATGAGTTTCCACAAGGCTTTCAACAAGAGTGCAATACCACTCCTTGTGAAAAGCCCGAAACTTGTTTCGCGCCACACGGAAATCTAGTGAACTCAGGCAACAGCTAAATGAGAAATTATGAAGTTCATAACCAAGAAAAGGCGTGGATTGTGTCTTTCTGGCATTTATTCCATATTCTCTTTTATAAATAATTCGCCCCAAATTTTCTTATACCGGATGCGAATACCATTAATTTTGACTGAACATTTACTACGGTGACTGTTGTGCAATAGATGCTAAACAACCGAACTCGCCCTTCGATTTTATAGGGTTCGTATTGCTCAGCTTCTGTTTTTGTCTAGTGTTTTATATATTCCTGTTTGTCTTCTACTTCTGTTATTTTGACCGTAATCATGTATGTCATCTGACTTGACGATTATCGTCTATTTTCACTTGGTATCTCTAAATCCGTTTTTGTCAAATTTAAAGAAATTTATCGTCTATTATCGTCTATCTTTCGGTATCTCTAAATTCGTTTTAAAAGTAATTTCACCTTCACTTTGAAAATATGTTGCGTGAATTGACTGGCTATTATCTTCAACGTTACATATGATAAAACAAGGAAACTGTTACATGTGTAAGGCCTTAATAAAAAAAACTAGATTCTAATTCTCCCAACCACAAACTTTTTAATTTTCCGCTGAAAAAATAACTGCCTGGTGTCCGAATCAGACCCATAATTATTAATCTTATAGACACTTCCGCTCATTGAAAAACAGAATAAGACAAATGAATTATTGAAAAATAAAAAGCGCCAATTTTGGAAAATAAGGATGAGAATCTAGGATTTTGTTATTATGGCCTTATAGAAATATGGTCATTTTTGTACAGAAATTATATCCAAAGTAAAATAACTTTGTAAAAGTAAAAGTAAAATCCAAGGCTAATATACACTGAAATGTTGCAGTAACTGTTTGAATATGTTCAATTAATAAAAGCAGATGCAATTTCTAATTTGAAGTTAGTGATGATATCACTAAACGTCAAAAATAAGATAAAAAAGTTGGAAAAACGTAAATCGGATTCATTTTTTTCCAAATGTAGGTCGTTTGTAATCGAACTTATTTGGTCGCATTCCCGAACAAAAAGTTTTTTGCTGATTTGTTCAACATTTAACGTTTGACTTTTCTACCCTTTATACCACGATTCCACATTCACAACTTAAAGACCGTCTTTTGTAGCGCGCAAGACGTGGTATGCTTACCCTTCTAGAACACCTGATCCCACTCCTGTTTTGTAAAGGAGTTCCAAGCCTTTTGTTTTCGTTTTGTCTATTAGTTTGTTTCAAATTTGTATTGACTCTTTGAACTATGCACTTCTGATCTCTCACATGGGTATTCTACACCTTATATCAAGAAAAGACTTTTGTCTAAATATGCAGTCATTGTTTTTTTTAAATAAAAATTATGCAAAAGATACTTAATATTAGCCATTTTCGTTAAAATCTAGATTTTTTTAGTTTGGAGTCCAAAAACGCCGTTAAATTTGGTATTTGCTCTTCAATAATGAATATTTTAAAAGTAAAAAAGCAGCGTTTTGAATTGCTTGACCTACTTGGATTTTATGGCGGTCGTGGTTCTACTCCTTTTTCCCATCAGTAAACATGTCATAACCGCACATATTTACAATGAATGATTGTGCAAGAATTACTGAAAATCGAATCGTCAAATCTGATATTTTAATTATTGGTACTGACTTTCGAAAAAGTGAAATATTGTTTTTTAAGACATTTTAAAATTACAGTTTAACTTGTTAACTTAATATTGGCAACCGTTAAGATATATGCTTCATCTTGACAAAAAAGACGAAAATACTATGTTCAGTAAGGATCTAAAAAGTATTGGAAATTTAATTTGAAATGTTCAATTAATTGTGAATTAAATGAAAAGTAATTTTTAAAAATATTATGAAAGCCATTTTCGGAGCTAAAATAAGTAAGAACCCGTAAGTGCCAATTTAAAATTTTGAAACAGCACGCAGACGGGAAAATTAGACAAAGTAGAAATTACAAAATTAATCAACCACAGTAACACATTTCTTCGACACTACAAACCGTCTAAAATGAACGGCAATCAAGATGTACCGACTTTAAAAAAGGTACTCCCTGTTTTGGAGAGCTTGTTACTTCAAATTTCGATCACAGTTGACAACAAACTTGATTCTCTTTAGCGGAGACATCATTGAAAACATGTCCAGGTGGATTGAGTCTACAGATATCGTTAATAGCCATAGTGTAGTGTCCAAGTGCCAAAAATATCGACATCATGTAGGACAAAAATTTAACAAAATATTGACTAAAAATAGTTTGGATATAAATTATTCAGCAGAGATCTTGATACCAACGAAGACAATGTTATAAAGATAACCTTTATGTATAAAATACAAATTACCAATGTTGAATAAATATAAACAAAATTAGGTATGCTTTATGTACATTTAAGGAGTAACCTCTGATCAGAAGCATTAGAACCGAAACATAGGGGTCAAAGATCCAAACATAGCACAGGAAGCACTCAAATCCAGTTTATTAGTGTATACAAGATTATTCAATATAATATAAGTTTAGTCAAATAACTTAAAATTGATCATGGCTTGAGCTTTATTTACCCCATTTTCCTTCAAATATTGAGTGTAATATTCCTATAAGGTACAAATAAACTTTAAAATAATATTTTTAGATTCATGATAAATGTTTTAACAAATATATTTTACGAAAATCTTTGACTTAATAAATTGCTTGTAATACAGGATTATACACGGCAGTTTGTTTTTAAAGTCTGTTTTAATGTCACACAATTGTCCCATTTTAGGGGAAGTTTCTAAAGTTCAATACCACCACATAATTTATGTGCCTTTCTAAAGCCAGGAACCTGTAAACCAGTGATTTCGATGTTTTTATGTTTTAGCGTTATTTGTTTTACATTGTTTACTTATATGACCGATATATGGTACATTTGAATATCAAAACATTTTATTTTTGGGGGATTTTACAGCTTGTCTCAGGGTGTGGATATGTGTCTATTATTAAGGTCTTGGAGCTACCTATAGCAGGTTGTGATTTACATTTGTTGGATTGTATCTGCCGTCTATTCAATGGTACAGTAATGATCAATTACTTTAGTCTTTTAGAAATATTGCAACTTATTTGAAAGCTATAAAACTACATTTCTGTGCAAAGAATATACATGTATACTAAATGGCAAATGTATGCATAAAATCTAAGTATATTTTTACATTCCACTGAATCAAATCTACTGCCATGTTTATAAAAAAGTTATATTTTAAAAAGTTACAGATATATTGGCTAACTGTCAAAGAGACCACACCACATTCGCAGGCTAAGCACATGTGTATTTAGAAATCAAGGTGTCTCAAAAAGACCTTCAACAGGAATATAATTTACTCTTTGTGAAAAACGCCAAGGCGTCCCAAATAAATTAAACATGTATACGAAAAAATATACCGCTCTTGCATGTATCTTATAGTTTGATGTGATAAAGAACCTGAGTTTTTACGGGTTATTTGCATAAATCGGTCGATCACTAATACGATGCTATTTCTTGTCCCGCTTCCAACCATATGCTATTGTTGATGTTCTATCCGGCAATTCTGAATCTTTTCATAGAATTTTCCGTCATGTCTTAAAAGAAAAATTGTCTGTACATCTGTGTTATTTAATAAAAGATTTACTTTGTTTTTATAGTATTTTCTAAAGTTTCTCGATCTTTTCCGAATTCTTAACGTTAGGTCTTTCTAGCAAATACGGGTCTTTATTCTTAATAAACACGTGGTCGATAATACCAAATACCTTAAACGACTTCCCTATTGCTTTTTTCGAATTCATTATTCAATACCAATATAACAAACTTCATATCGTACCTGATGAAGGTTAATCCAAAAGGGCATTTTCTGAGGAAGTAAAATTTATCCATTTGAAATCGTTGTTTTTCTATTAACAATCTTTCGACAAAAGAAAGAAATGCAAGAAACTGTTTTTTAAGAACTTGTTTCATGCCCCACGGTAATCTACTGAATTAAGGCAACAGCTGAACAAGAACGTATACATTGCACTATTTAAAAAGATGTTGATTGTGATTTTCTGGCATATATTCCATAATCTTTCTTTTAAATAGCCGAATTGTTGCTGTTTAACTGCTTGAAAAGCCTGCAATAAAAATGAAAAAGTGATGTAAATAATAAAGACGTGACATGAGGTAATTGTCGAGGACACTCTATCCCGACCTGAAAAAAATCATTGTTTATAATAAACACATATATGTCACTATTGTCAGTTATCACGGATATTTCTCCGTGGCAAAAGTCTATAGTTATTGTTCAGTTTCACAGCTTACAATAATCATACATCTCATTGATACAATTATACATTTTTAAATCCAGTCTACAATAAAAATGAAGTATATTGAACTTTTTTCATGCTGAGGAAGGCTGTGACGACATTTAAAGCGTTAAAATGAGGAATAACATTTGCATTATATATATAAAAATAGGAGATTTGGCATGTAGATTTCCGCCATTATTCTTCTTCATTTATGTCATCAGATAAAGCAATTCAGTTCGTTTGGAAAGGCAAACAACTCGTCATTGATAAATGAAATATTTCATATTTTGTTAAAGTATTTTTTTCCAAATGACATACTTGAACACAAAAACACAGAGCATGAATATATGATATCAAGCTTTGACGTATCAACACAGAAAAATTGTGATTCATTACAGATAAACATAAAAGTTGACATTTAAAAAAACATCTGATCAATATCAAATTTCTTAAACCTATTTCTGGAAGTTGGAGTTTGGATTTTGTAAGAGTTGTTCCCCTTTATGGCAAGTACGTTACGTCGTTGTAAGAAGAAAAAATAGGAAAGAGGAAATCATGATTATTCCCTTTATTATCGTAAAGAACTTGCTTTCTATGACTTCCACAAATTATTATGATATCAACGCTCCACATCTTCGTTCATTATTAATAAAAATAAAAGCTTTTACTGTTTGTCTTCGACAGAAATTGACACACGTTTTAGCGATGATTTCTTTGAAAACTTTTCATAATATATACTATCTTTCCGGAAACCGGTAACCGGAATGGTCAATCTAAATTTTAAAAGGAAACACTACTTTCCGAGAACCGGTTTTCAAAAAGGACTAGAAACATAACACCACAATCAATTTAGCTTTTAATTTATTACAGCCTTACTGAAAGAACAATCGGAATCGTGAAGGAAATATATCTGAAGACCCACATCTAGTTAAACAAAAATAACGACGAAAATAAAAGTGAAGACTCGCATCTAAATAAACAACAAAACAACAATTGCATGACAATTTAAAAACTAAACCGATTTATTAAAAGCAAATAAAAAGTGAAATATAAACTCATAGCTTATTAAACTCAACAAAGTACGCATTGATTAACATTGATTGGACTAAACACAATTACAGAGTGACACGACGGGTGACACAGTTAGAATGGGGAGGGG
>JARWCS010355619.1:0-10857 GCA_034783895.1 Geukensia demissa
GTCTTCCGACTTAACGATTTCTGTCTGCCCCTTTGGTATCTTCGAATTCCTTGTAGTACAATCGTAAACGACATAAACATGTTACGTCATAATGCTCTCGTATAGCGTGTGAGGGTCGGTATCGGTTTACAACGTAATATCAAGGAACGAAAATAATAAATCATCTGCGAAACATAAATCCAGTAGGCAGTGGAAGCATTACAGAAAAATATTACTTAAAAATGGAAAGTTTCAATAGGAAACTTGGAGTCATCTCGTTTGTCGTAAATCTTACGAACACGTTTTCCGTCTTGTTTAATTTTAGAACAGGTTTCCCAGGATGGTAGGTAACTGTCGAGGTCCGGTACCAATTCAAATTCAAAATTCCATTCAATTGTTTGTCACTTTTTATGTTCTTATTGTTCCGTGCATACATGGCCCACTTCGCAATCATTAAATTAAGCTCACATTAAATTCATAATAATTGCACCCATAATTCTGAGGTTGAAGCATAATGATTTAGCCCGAATGTGACATTTAACGAATTAAATTGTTTGATTGCATTTTGTTGAATCATTCCCTATTGATGAATAAACCTGCACGATTTTCTACGTTTTGTTTTCGTTTTTGAAGGGGGTATTCATTTATGTTGTTATAACAGTTTTGTAACTTTTGTAGGCTATTGCATTAAAACAAGGAACAGAATTGTTTATTTTTATATTTACAAAATTGACGTTATTTGTCAGTAAATAGGTAGTAATATTGAACTGATTTGGCCTAGAGTTCTATTTCTACTGAGATATATAGGCACCGGTGGCAAAATACATATATTTCGTCGCAGGTACGTTACGGTTGTCCGTCTTATTCCCGCTAAATTAATACTGCATTCGCATTCTCATATGTCTTGAAAATGAAAGTCGATTCTAGAGGACGATGTCATTACTTCTCACATTAATATTTCTATCAACATTTGGTTCAAACAAACAATTCATTTGACAACACAACATTTGTCATGTTGTTTTCGATGGCAAGATACTTTGCTTTGTACACAAAATATACATTTCTAAATAACAAACATTAGTATGCCCTCGATCAAAATGTTTTCTTAATTCAATAGTCTACTTTTCCTTATGGAAAATACAAATGTACGGGGGGAAACTTAGTTTACAGCCCCTATTTGCGGCAACTTTATTTGTTCTAAAATATGTTAAGAAAAAATACGCAACAAGCACATATTATATGTAACTGACCTGCGTCCATCGCAATATGTGCATTGATGGTGTTTTATTAAATGTGATCTTATATTATAAAAATGGTCTAATGAAACAAATGGTTTCAGGGAAATGTCTGTGATAATTGATGGAAGACAAAAATGTTTTAGTAGACTTAGCGTCATTTAAAGTTTTTCAATGCCGTCAAATATATATAAACTAACGGTTTATATTCTTTAAAATGTCGTTTAAAAAGCCAACCTTTTATATACAAGTTAACAAATGTAAATAAATATGGTTCATTTTTATAAGAAAAAACAAGATAATTCAATCTCCAATAGAGGAAAACCAGTACTGAATAGGATAAGTCAGAAAAACAATGAAAACAGAGCAAAATTTGAATTATTAGTCGAATTTAAATACAGAAAATTAAATTTATATATGAAATCAAAAACGACAACACAGCCTTTACCAAAATTTAAGGCGTCCGTCGCATATATATCGCAGGTTGTCAGCAAGTTAGCCGCAAGCTTTTGGAAATCGAATCCATATTAGTTTTCCAGGGCACTATTCTGGCAGTTTTCTGCCCAAAGGTCCCAACAGGCTTGTGGCTCACTGTTCTTGAAAGCTTCTGGTGCACTGTTCTGGCAGGCGTCCATTGCATTTTTTTGGCAAGCTTCCGGTGCACTGATCTGGCAGTCTTCCTGTGCACAGTTATGGCAGGCGTCCGGTGCACTCTTCTGCAAACCTTCCGCTGCACTGTTTTGGTTGCCTTCTGGCACATCAGTGAGTACAATAGTTTTTGAGGCAGCAAATATAAGTGAAAGGAATTCGAAGATACCAAAGGGGCAGACAGAAATCGTTAAGTCGAGGACAGACAAGACCATGGCCAAAAAAATGAAACGAAAGACAAACATAGAACACACAACACTACACTGAAAACTAATTAAATTAAAGAAATGAACTAAAATTACAATTTTCGAATATTTTGTATTTTGGAATCTACAAAGACCCTATCAATTAAAAACGGCAAAATGATAACCTGAAATAGGGCAACTGCAGTATCTTTTAATCAGTATGTTCAGGCAACAAAGAATGTAGTCGTGAAAATGCAAAAGGGAGACAAAACTTATACTGAAACAATATCATTGGCAACCAATGTGCTTTTCGGTGATTAGAACTCTTTTTTGTCGTTTTCTGGATTTAAAATTTCGTGCTAATGTTGTCAGCTTCTCAGCGGAATACAACTATTAAATTACTATCTACTTCGAAATACGTTATATTTGTGGACTTTAATCTTTTAATAAAACATGATTATTTATAAAAGTTTCTAAGAAGACAATTATTTCTATATTTTATTGAATAAATATTTATGTCAATCGACAGCTTATTTAAATTTTATTTTAATTTATTTGAATAAACATATGATTGTTCAGAAAATAAATACTGGATAACTGTACAAGAGGTTTCAAGAGCAAATCTGACGTAACGTGTTTTAATAAGTGTTAATGGTACTGTAAAATACTACATCCTGATGAAGGTTAATCTGGAAAAGTGCTTTACACGCAGTGAAATATATGTGTTTACAATCGCCGTTTTTCTGTTTGTTAATTATCTGTTTGATAAAAAGAAATACAGACACTTTTCAGCACTTGATAAATAATGCAGTGCACAAGACGAGGATTGTTTCTTTCTGACATATATTCTATTGTCTTTCTTTGATATCCCAAAACTTATTTGCAATTTCCCCTTGTTTCAACATTGAAAGTTTATTATATTTTTATTCGATGGTTGAGTTCTGATAAGAGGTAACTTCATGACATGTATATTTAGCATACCGCAAATTTCCATATTATTTCAACATTGGGTAATTTGGTATCTTGAAACTACAAGGTCGATGCCCTTGCTGGTGGATCATGTTTCCGATGGTGTTCCCCAGGTAAGTTGTGAGATTTTATCAAGTAATGCTTTACAGACATGTGCTGCATTTGCTCAAATTTTAAAACACTGAAAATATAAAAAGTATTCACAGTAGATTAATCATTCCCAAAAGTTTGTTCTTTTTGACAACTTTTAGAAAATACCTAAATTAGTGAACTGAATATTTGGGAAGGTGACCATTCCTGTTACATTTTGACATTGTCCATCAATGCATATTGCTGTTGATACCATAATGATGATATAAAAATGCGACAAGATATAATTTACGATCGTTTGTGGCTGTCTGTGAGTGTTTAATTAATATAATCGAACTTGCGCAGGTAAGTAAAGTAGATTCCGGGTGCTTTACTGGCCGTGCTAAAACAAATAGTTGGTATTTAGACGAATGCTATTGTACGACGTCATGTTATCAAATTTTCGCAGGTTGATTGGTCAATATTTGATGTTCCTTCAAATCGGTGCTTGAAAGAAAAGTAAATACACATTGTTTTTGAACAGCTGATACGAGAAGTGATGTTTAAATATTCGGCCATTATTGATTATCTACATGTTGAATATTATTAGAATGAATTGCAAGAAAGACCGGAAAAGTATGTTGAAACTAGGATTTATTCTTTTAACGCTGCAGACCCCAAGACAGCTCGCTTTTTGCTTTTAAACAAACTCAACGAATTCTGTGTTGATTTATAAATTTAACCATATGTAGAGTAATTTCAATAACAATTTCGTAAGCACAAACATGATGTACGGGATTAATATTTGTGTTCTTCTCCACCAACAACGGACAAAATCGATGTGATTCGATTCACATTGTTTTTATTTCACCCACATAAAACTATTAATCTCTTAATTTTAATCACTGTTCTATTGTATGCTAGTCTGACACTGAATGAAAATGTAATATTAAGTTACATGGGGCTTGCAGAAAACAATTTCCTTGATTAAAATTAAATATTATGGTTCAGATAATATGTTTTAGATCATATGTTTAGTTCTAATTAGATCAGAAATATAAAATTAATGTTCTTTTAAATAGCAAATCATCAATTATTTTAAGAGTGTCCTCTTTTTTTATAATAAATTGCTTTAAAACTAGGGATTGTCTCCTACAATAATAATGTATAACCAGTTTTTTTGGTGGGGTCCATGTTGTTCATTTGTTTTTTAGTTTTAGTGTTGTGTTTTTGTCGTTTTGGTCTTGTCCTCGTTGTTCTCCGGAGTACTTTTACATTTTCCCTTTTTCTCGAATATCCCCTTGGTATTTCTTGACACATTTCAGAAAGGTATCTTCTTTTTGCATTTACTTTTCTTAAGTATTATCCTTGTAGTTCCGGTACTTATAAGTCTTAAGTATAGCATTCTATTTATTTTTTTTTTGAGAGAGATAGTTGGGTATCCATAAAACCATTTTGACATCAGCATATATTATCGTTGTGTTTAATGTTTTGTTACATGTACAGTTTCGATTTCATTCAAGTAAGAGCAGTATTATTTTATGTTTTAACAACTTTTTATTTGGGCGATTAAGAAATTTTACCTTAAACAAAGAGTGGTATTCCACCATTATTGAAAGTCTTGTAAGGACGTTTTGATTTGTAAATTTCTTCGTGGTTATTGTGCAGTCTCTTTGACATTTTCCTCAAGTCTTTCCATTTTCAGTTGTTTGTTGTTTTCATGTCTTGAGATTTTTCCACAAAAACACAATATGCTCTGATGTAACTTAAATTTTGTTGAAAATCGCAAAATAAAAAACTTAAAAACTATTTTATAGTTAATACTTCTTCGATTGAACACCCACCTATGTTCTTCTAGCGGATGAAATATCATTGATTTAAAGAATGAACAACATGGAAAATGTCTGAAAAAAATCAGCTGCTTTTCTTTCTGTACCACAATTGGCGTTCATCTGTCATGTTTAAAAGCCACAATATTAAATATCTTACGGAAAGACACTATCCGCATCTTTTCTGGATTGTTTACTGCATTTCTCGTTAAGTTGTTGCCTTAGTTCACTAGACTACCATGGGCACGAAAAAAGTTATTAAAATAAAATTGCCTTGCATTTCTCTCTCTTTTAACATTGATTATTGACATTATAAGAAATCAATGATTGTAAAGCGAACGAAGCGCTTGTCTGGATGAAGTTCTATCAGGTACGCTGGAAATCAGGGTGATGTGTTTTTGTCTTGATCGCAAGTTTGCCATTTCATCGACCATCTTTACAAATATCTGTGATATTTGCAATATTATTTGGCTTTAGTCTTAGTTGTTTTCAAATTTTTTATTCAACTTATTAAATCTAAGGCTCTTATTTTTGATATAGAGGAAATCCCTAGCTTATTTTTGACTCCTGTTTATTCAGATTGCTTTGGTTTTAATGTTTGTGTTTATTGATTGTCATTGTATTTTAACCGGATTTTTTACCTTTGGACTTCTAGCACATTGTGCATCAAATTATTAATGATATTTTGTGATATATTTATTACCTTAACTTGGTGTATGTCACTGCTGATTGACTGTTTATTCCCCAAGGACATTCGCAGCCCAGTAGCCAGAAGTTTTATTTTGGAATGATTAATTATTACAGATATTAATATAAATAGGTCTGGCGTTTTAGAAATAACAAGATATGCAAGTGATCATGACGCGGCCTTATCTTTTATCGCTTGCCATCAATGTACTTCTTCATTTAAAAGGGAATTGTTGCAGTGTCTCGAAATTTGAAGATAAAATATAGAATATTAATTGGGAACATAAGCTGGGAATTTAAATGATATAGATGTATTGTATGAAGAGTTCACCAAATTGTTTTTAGAGATTGCAAGATAATGTATTCCTACTAGATACTATAAGAAATAACAGAAGACCTTGGTTTAATAATCAGTTAAGAAAAGTAATTTGCATGAGTTATCGGCTGGAAAAAAACGTTTCAAATTCAATCAGTAAAACGATAAAAAGAATTATAAAAAACAAAAAATAAAGTAAATCTAAAAAGATAAAAATGCTGAAGAACATTTTAAAAATAATATAGCCAGTATCCTCATAGACTGCCAAAGTACAAAACTACCAAATAGAAATTTGAAATAATATGTAAATGTACATTTCAAGGGGTAACTTTCCATTAGTAGCATTAGAACTGAACTATAGGAAGTCTAATATTCAAATATCCCAAATCGTATTGGAAAAATAAGAAAAAACTGTATACCACCTTTAGTAAATGCAATAAACGATATCATTGTGTACGAGGACGAGGATAAATGTGAATTACTAAACAAAAACTTTAACTTTTTTCAAAATTAGATGAGAACGCAACACTCCCAAATTTTAGGGAAAACACTGCCAATTTCTTTGGTAATATTGAGGTGACATAAATAGAAGTAATTGACGTTTTGAAGGTTCTTGATATAAACAAGGCAACTGGAACAGACACAATAAGCCACAGAATGCAAAATATATCCCCTGACAAAATGTCTTCCCTCTTCGAATGATATTTTTCAAATCTTTTCCTCAATGCAAATATCCTGCACGTTGGAAAATTGCAAACGTTAAAGCTTTATTTAAAAAGGGGCCTCTTTTCCTTCTAACTATCGTCCTTCTAACTATTCACTGATCAGCCGTGTGTGCAAAGATATGGAAAGAGTATTTTATAAGTAAAGTGTAAAAAATTCATGTGTAGATGAAACGAAAACAAAAGGAACTAAGGCTTGGAATCCAATGACTCCTTTACAAAACAGGAGTGGTATCAGGTGCTCATTATCATCCCCTGTCTTGCGCTCAATACCAGTCGTGGAATCCTTAAACTATAATGTAAATATGTATATAATCACCTAGTGAAAAACAAATTAATTTATGATTATCATTCTGTTTTTACCCAAACATCAGCTGTACATCAGTTGTTATAACTAGATAATGCGATTCTAAATGCACTTGTAAAAAATAATTTAAATGTTTTGTTTTCTGAGATGTTTTCAAAGCATTCGAAAAATTTGAGAATAAAGAATTAATATATAAAAGAAATGCCTGTGATATTAAAAGAAACTAATTACAATGGTTTAATTGTTACCTTCAAGATAGAAAAAAAATGCTATAAGCAAAGACCCATATTCATTTTTTTCTCTGTTTCAGCGGGTATTCCTGAAGAGTCTGATCTTAGCCTTTTATATTTTTTATTTATATCAATAATAAAGGCGAAAATCTCAAGCCCTTAGCAGAGGATACTTCGCTGAGCTATGCACATACCGACAAAATAGAAATAAAACGTGTGATTGATCATGTTCTGAATAAGCTTGTAAATTGGTCAACAAAATTGTAAATGTGTTATAACCCAGAATGAACTGAAATTATGTTATTGCAAATAAAGAAACATCGGATAACTTGGAATTTCCTATTAATGGTCACCCGATCCCACTTACATTTTCTCATAAACATTTCGGGGTTGACTTCAACTGCTACGGAAAATGGAACAAACATGACGAAAATATAGTTAAATTGTTAATAAACACTTGAGTTGAGATATAAACTTAACAGACAAACTCCAGAAAAACTTGAAATAATATACATAATACGTTATTTAAATATGAAGTATTGGATAGTTGTGGGTCTGCAAATCTTCAAAACCTTGAACGTCTTCAGTTAGAGGATGCATTTCACCTATATGCTGAACTACAGATACATGCAAAAGGGAATACATTGAAAAATTTTCAAGCAGAAATGATAATTAACTCCAGTTCATTTAAGGTAAATCATTACTAAAATATCCCACAGAAAGTTTGTCTTACTTTGCCGAAATATAGTCTGTATCATGGGGATTTAAAAAATAAAAACAAATATATATGTCACCGTCCTTTTTTCCGAGTTTCTTTTGGTACAAAAACAGCTAATTTTACTACGCTTATATAGAAAATACACAATTTTGCAAATATAAAGAAAACCGGCAAATAGTATTTTGAAAAAAAAATTGTACAGATAGCTTTTAAAATATACTTTCAGAAAATAGAACAAAATTTGTGGGTCACTGTTCTAGTATACCACACAAAGTTTTCAAAATCAAAGTGCATTATTGTAATTATAGTTTGAAAGAATTATCTCTCATTTTGAGAGTTTTCAATTTTTAAGAAAAAATGGAATAAATTTAATATGTCTGTGAATAATAAAAAAAAACATAAATAATTTGGATAGATAAAGTTAATATCAAAATTTTAAGAGAAAAAAATAAAAAGGTATACAACTTTTTTCTCTGATGTTTGCAGATTAAAGAAAGAAATTATACCAGAATTTACTATTTTATACAAAAATTTGTTAAGTAGGAATATGCAGTGAAACAGGATTGATCTACCCTTAAGTATGGTCAATGACAAGTGTAGAATACCATTCCTGGTGAAAAGCTCCAAATAAAAAATCCGTGTATGCGCTCAATATCTTGGTTTCCTTTTCCACTATAAAGATGATGTCCTTTTACTGAATAACTCAGAATTTGAAATCAAAGATTCTAAAGAAACAGAAAGGTCTACTTCATACCTAGACTTACACCTAGAAATTGTCAGTAAGGG
Organism: Geukensia demissa; assembly: GCA_034783895.1. Lineage (NCBI taxonomy): Eukaryota > Metazoa > Mollusca > Bivalvia > Mytilida > Mytilidae > Geukensia > Geukensia demissa. The sequence continues at coordinate 8,681 of JARWCS010355619.1, forward strand.
CGGCTTAAAACAAAATTTTACGACAAGAGAGATGGCTTTACTTTCCATTTCCAGCAAAATTAAACTAAAGACAAACATAGAATACACAAAACTACACTGAAAACTAAAGCTGGAGTAAACCCTATAAAAACCAGGATGATTTCAGGTGCTACAGAATGTAATCAATCCTGCTCCCTTAGTCGCACTCCTCGTGTTACTTAGTAGACAAAGCTGCTGTATAGTCAGAATCGATGTGAAAAGGAATTCGAAAATTGCAAAGGTCAGGCAGAAATCGTTCAGTCGGATGACAGGCAAGACCATGGCCAACACACTGAAACGAAAGACAAACATGGAACACACGACACTACCTTGAAAACTAAAGCTGGAGTAACACGAACCCTACAAAGACCAGCGTGAGTTTAGATGCTCCGGAAGGGTAAGTGCTCCTCAATTGGCACCTGTCGTATTACCCAGTAGTCAAAGCCGCGATATAGTCATAACCGGTAAAGGAATTGATTTGTATTCATGAGAGCGTGAAGATATCCATTGTCATTTGTGAAATGGATATTTCGTACCGGTACACCAAATCATGATGGCGACCGAAAAAAAAATCCGAAGTGATGACTCTAATGTATCGCTGAGAAAGCCTTAGCTCATTAGCTTTCTTGTCAGCTGTAATCCTCGATCAATAAAATCGTGATAGGAAGCATAAGCCCTGGAGTACCGTATCAACTGAGAAATATACACTCTGTATGCAGGTGCTAGACATGAACGGAAAGTTTAAATTCGAGAAAATGGTTTGGAAGTAGTTTTATTGAATAAGTACATAAGTACGAATAAAAAATCATCATTATAGATACTCTTCCGTAATGTTATTATTTATTAACAAAGAAAATACGCCTTTCCCTCCCATTTTGTAATTAAATGCCTAAACCTGGAAAACATGTATTTTATAGTCTTTTATTAAGCACTTGAATTTATTCTCAACTCTTTGATGAACAAAAGTAAAATCCATTAAGAAGATATTGTTTTCCTTTTTAATAAAAGTCTTCATCTGTAAAATAACAAATGTTGGTATCGAGTACGTCACAATCGATTTGAGTTAGTAATTAAATTGTTATTCTTAAGATCTGTACTTTTAACCTGAAGTATTGATTTATGAATTATTTTTCATATTCAAACAGAATTGTCATTTGAATTTTCACGTAACAATGAAAAAATAAACACAATTTTGAATTTGCATGCAATGTCAAGTTCGAGTAGGTTCAAAAAATAAACTCTGTGAAAAAATTGGGTATTTTAAACTAAAAGAAAAATTGTAAGATTTGGTCTGATTGATTTCATGTCTGTCCCTTTGGTATCTTCGAATTCCTTTTGCTTAATATAATTTTAAACCTTTGTGAAAACCTTTCTCTGTAGATAAAAAATTCCGATTCTTACAAAAAGTACTTGTATCACACGTCACATGTAAATCATCAACGTCATTTGTGTAAACAACGCCAGCTGGATGAAGGAAAAGTAGGATTACTTGGTTACCGCTTCCGTTTGCAATAAAACTTCCTAAAATACGGTAGTTACATTTCTTTATGTTTATTGTGCTGTTCAAACCTATTTTTGCATAATCGCCCAGAAATAAAAAAATAGTCCCAGCAGGATATATCAGAAAGTCGGAAAGAGGTAACTTTTCATGTGTTCCTCGACTTTTACAAGAAACAACTCTTTCGTTAAACGAAAGATCATATAAAACTTAAGTTAAAAGTGACAATAACAAAAATGATGTCAAAATGCTTAAAACTACTGGATAAAAACTTTGGGAGAATTAATTGCTATATTCGGGTCAAACGCTGATATATTCGGGTCAAGTTCATTTGCACGCGCTCGCTACGATACGACTTATAACAGGTCGATAAAGCGATGGGGAAGGATGATTGTGTTGAAATATTATCATCATTTCGACTCAGAAATTATCCAAAGAATTCAAATGTTATTACAATGGTGCCTTAAAACCATGAAATAATTTCTGCCCAATTTCAATGAATCCGTATTCATTCATGTACTCTGCTGTTTTATAAATATCATGTTTATGAAATTAACCATGATACCACATATCACTCCGACAAATGTTAAGCGCCACCTTATTTATTTTGTAAATATTTTTTTAAAAATTTATATCAATTTTATAACATGTGGTTTTGCGA
>JARWCS010355630.1:0-10856 GCA_034783895.1 Geukensia demissa
TTAAAGTTTTTTTCTCGTGGGCTGTATGGAGGTCGTAAAAAGCTTTCCGTGCTTGAGTTGAATGCTCTTATTTATTTTTTTAATGTATTTTTGAAAGATAGGGTTTCCTTTTTTCAAACATTGTCATTTGCAATTGTTATCCTTATATTTGATTTAACGGGGTTCATTTCGCCATGTATGAACTGTATGTGCTTTTGGTCCATGAATGTAACTAGAAATTCATTAAGTTAAACTGATCTTCCTTATATGGCTTCCAGTGTGTCTGAAGAAGGTAAATCTAGAAAGAACTTTACACGGAGTTAAATTTGGCTTTTGAATATTTGTTATTATCGTTGTAAGATGTGGATCGTGTCTACCTGGCATATATTCCACATTCACTTTTCACTTTTTTTTTGTTGACACAAATTTTCAAAATTGTCACTTACACCTTTAGAAAGCATAAGTATTTCTCAGCTTGAGTTAATGGCTGTGTTACTTGGTACCAAATCGTTAATTTTTGTGAAAGGCGGGATTGGATTTGAGTACTTGTTTTAGTATGCCTGGATCTTGGACTTCTTTTGTTTTGGTTCTTATGTTCCTGATTAGAGGTTTCCCCTTGAAATGTACATCAAGCATACCAAAATTCACTATATTTATTCAACATTTGTAAACTTGTATTTTGAAACACTGGGTCGATGACTATACTGGTGAACCAAAGGTCACCCGAGGGTATTTGCCGGCCCAGTTGTCAGACTTGTCTGGCATAAATCATCGAACAATATTTTACAGAATGGAACTTAATATTTTCAGTTCTAATTCATTTTGGGTGTAATGAATCTGTAAGATGGGTAAAAATTTTGTATAGTGTTATAAACTTTTGAAGTTAAAAACGAGTGGATTTCTTAAGTTTTTAAAAAATCTAGAGGTATAAGGCAAGGGTGTCTGCTTTACTGTTTGATTTGTCTGTACAAATTATGGCCTGTCGGCTTCGAAATAATGAAAAGATTAAAAGGGTCAAAATTAAATTGAACGAAAAAGAGCACAGTATAGAAATTTCACAACTAGCAGATGACACAACATTCGTGTAGCTCTAAAAACGATGTCGAGTTAGCTATGAATGAATTTTTGGGGTCTTTTTCTAGTCCTATTTTAAACAACAATAAGACGGAAGGGTTATGGATTGGCAAATTAAATACATGTTAAGATAAAGTGTGAAGGATAATTTGGAATAAGGGTCCAATCAAAGCATTAGGCGTATACTTTGGGCACGATATAGAAGAGTGTGAAAAATGAATTGGGAAAACAGATTGGAAAATATGAAGAAAACTTTAATCTTCTAGGCAAAAGAGACGTCTTACAATCATTGGGCAGATTCTGATACTTAAGGCTTTATTCTTCCTATTTTAGGAACTGCCTGCATTATTCCAGAATCCTATTTGACAGCCATAGAAAGCAGTTGTTTTAAATTTATTTGGGACAACAAACCGGAGATAGTTAAACGAAATGTGCTTTTTAGTCCAAACAGCAAACCTCTCATCAGTAGCATTAGAACCGAAACATAGAAAGTCAAAGATTCAAATATAGCAAAAGAAGCACTCAAATCCAAACAAATCGCAATGGGAAGCCAAATTCTCCTGCAGGGACAACTAATAAGTGCCTTACTTTTCGAGGCCTTTCCGTATTATCGGTGTTTTAGAATTTTAGCAAATGCAGCAAATTTCTGTAAAACATTGTTTGGTAAATTTCATGTCAGCTAAGTCTGACAACTGGGCTGATGAATACCCTCATTTAGTTTTGGTCCATTCATTTCTCTTTACAGAGAAAATGTGTCAATGGGACATGATGGACCTGAAAAGGTCTCTGTACAACTCACTCTTATAATGCTTCAGACTAAATATCTAATCAATTCAACATACACAAGCCGAGAAAATTGAAGGATGTCTGTACAGACAGAGGTAAAACTTAATGTCCCTGTCACATAAAGGTGGGGACAAAAAAATTTTAACAGTTCTAATTGAGATAATCATCCTTAGAAAAAGACATGTTAGAACAAGTGCTTAACCAGACTATTAAATGAGAAAGGATTTGTCCACAACATCCAAACTACACTTGATAAACTTGTGTTCTTGACCTTCAGTTTATACATGTACCAAACACAAATACATGTAAAGTAAATAGCCATTGGTAATTTTTATCATATGCCTACAATAAAGACAAGATAAATATTAGATAATAAATATAACTGGACAAATTATTTTGAAGGAAATCGGTGAAGGGTGAAAATGAGTTTAAAAGATAAAATCCTCTTGACCATTAGTGAACTGGAATAATTCCAGAAACATAAGTCAAAAAGAAAAACAAAATTAATCCACACATACAAGTTTTGTCCAGAATATGCCCAGTCAGTCAATGACGTAAACAAGTTTCTGACAATGCCTGCCTTGCAAATGGATTTGAATGTCTGAGAAGTGCAACATAACAATCACATACAAATTCTACAAAATGTGTCCAGCCTAATAGAGAACCTCTCATTGTTAGCCACTGACAATCCTATTTTGTACAACTGAGGCAGTCAAACATTCAAATTTCCAGCTTTAGATAGAAACATAAAGGATTAATTAGCGAGATTATACAAAATAAACTTGTATAAATTATCAATTAGTTTTTTTGTTTTTTTCTAAATTTTTAATGGAGTGATTTTGCTGATTTAAATTAAAATACTGTCTGAAAACCCCTACTGAATTGTGCTGTTCTCGATCCATCCAAGTCTGCTTATCTTTAGATGACACTGATAATCACTTTTTAAAGCTGGTGCAGAGACATGAAAGTTGCATAAGAATTTGAGAAAAGACAAGAAACTGCCAACTCTGCATTGCCCAGTCAAGAAACTGCCAACACTGCTTTGCCCAGTTAACCAACAGAGGACAAGGAATGCCAACACTGCATTGCCCAGTTAACCAGCAGAACATAAGAACTGCCAACTCTGCATTGCACAGTTAACCAGCAGAAGGCAAGGAACTGCCAATTCCGTATTGCACAGTTAACCAGCAGAAGGCAAGGAACTGCCCAGTTAACAAACAGAAGACAAGGAACTGCCAAATTTGCATTGTCCAGTTAACCAGTAGAAGACTAGGAACTGCCAACTCTGCATTGCCCAGTTAACCAGCAGAAGACAAGGAACTGCCAACACTGCACTGCCCAGTTAACCAGAAGAAGACAAGGAACTGCCAACTCTGCATTGCCCAGTTAACCAGAAGAAGACAAGGAACTGCCAACTCTTGATTGCCCAGTTTACCAGCAAAGGACAAGAAACTGCCAACTCTGCATTACCCAGTTAACCAGCAGGCAGTTTTCAACAAAATCAATTTCTGGCAAATCACAACTTGGTATTTCAATACGTTCATATTTCAAACAATAAATCATAAATATTTTACTTTTTCACAACACCAAAGGATAATTTTTTGTACCCATTTGTAGCCTTCAAAACCGCAAAGGTCAATTACTCTATAAAAGTGCTGTCTGTAGGAAGTTTGGTATATAAGACATGAGGTTCTGTCAGAAAATTCAAGTTGTACTTTCCCTCTCTTCTGTCATCTTGTTGCACAGAGGAAGAAATAGCCACATGTATCATAACATGTCACAATTATTTTCATCTCTGGTGCACTTCTGATCTGTTTCCCATTGGAGTCTGCTAGGTATATCTTTTGACAGTCAATATGAAACTTATCTGATCTTTGGTAATTTCAAAAACTCTCATATCTCTTAAAAGACCGGAAATTGCCTACAAACTAGGCTGTGCAAGGCAAAACAGTCTTTTAAAATTTACCACTAGTTTTGAAAGAATTAGTTGGATCCTTAAACATTTATTTCAAACAAATCTGACCTACAAATTATTAATATACCTACAATTGTCAAATTCAAAACAGATCTATTTCCAAACAATAGGTTCTGATAGTCAAAAGAATAATATTCAAAGAAAGAACACTTAAATAAGATAAAATTTCATTCATATCAAAATATAAAAGGTTTTGCAAACTAAAGATTTAGAAAAAAATATTCTACAAAGATTAGAAATAATTAGGTTACTTCATATTTGAATAGTGGTGATATCCATTGTATTTTAAGTTGTTTTTGACATCCAGCTTGATAATTTTTCAAGGCCAAGACACATGATTCAATTATTCACCTGGGTATCTGTACATATTGTCCCATTTTAAAATCAAGTTTTAAAAGATAAAAGAGTTCTACAGTCAATGTAACCAATGACAACAAAGTCCTCCAACCAACAGAACCAGAAAGATATTGTAATATATAGTCAATGTACATGCAAATACTGTCTTAAAATTCATCTTAAGGTGCATTCCAATGATTTATCAACCTGATGTTAGCAGGCAACAAAACAAGCATGCATGACAACATATGTCTAAGAGTATAGTACAAACTCAGGGTTGCAGCAAGTTGACATGTAAAAGGTAAACAAATGAACATTTGGGTACAAGAAAGGGTGGACATATTATTTGGCTGGGTACAATTAACAATGTGCTGGAAACAAAACTTAGGAGTTACTTTTGTTGCATAGTCAAGAATGCATCCATGCAAGACTGTAAAATCTATGACAGTGGTCCAGTTATATATATAAGTAGCCTTTTACACAGTGTACATGTATACAACAATGAAGCAACCATCATAGCCCTACAAAAAGTCCTGTGTTACAGATACATATCTAACAGAATAATTATATATTGGATCCTTTCTTAGACTATATAGATGTGAATACATACAATACAATTGTAACTAACAGCTTGTAACATGACATTTCAATAAGCAGTGCCCTCAAGTTGCTGTTTCACATCAATGTCCACTAAGAAAACCCTGCCTTCTTCAATGTCTTGAAACATGAGAGTGATGCTTTCAAGACTAAATTGTACCTGATACTATAATCCCAAAGTGACTATACATTTGACTACAAACTGATTAAGAAACTTTATACTTTTTAATAAACCAGTTAATGATATAGGATCAGTACCCGGTCAGCAACGTTTGTAATTCCAATTTTACACCCTCACTACCAAACAGAAATTAATTGTCAAGATAGATTACCCAAATCAATTTTCTGGATAAAAGCCGGTTATATTTGGACCTTAGTGAATAATAGGCTTGGACAGGTGACAACTATAGCCTCAGTACTGAACAAAGTGCTGATGTAGAGAAGTCATGGTAATATTGATGTAAAAGGCAATTATTTATTCATTGAGAGCAAGAAAAATACAACTTTTTACTTTCAACAATGCTTTTGTTCATTTGCTTAAATAAGGATATCTGAAATTTAAATGCATTCAGAGTCAGAGGCAGATCCTTAAACATTTACAAGATTTTTTTCTTAGTTATTTCAAAGGAAATAGGATGGTCAAATTTTTTTCTTTTGTCAGATTTCAAACTTCTTTTGTTTTATCAATTTAAACACAGTGCTGTTTGTGTATCATTCTAATATGATGTCCTGAAAACGTCAACAGGATTTACCCATTGTGCATGTAAAAAATCTCCAATAAATCGTGACTTGCACTAGCTATATGACTTCAAAATATGTTTTGACCACAAAAATTGTGACATCATAATGAATTTCGTGCACAGCATATATAACTAGGTGCTCAGGAGGCTGAGCCTGTATCACTCACCTGACATCTGGCTAAGAAGTTTCAGAAGAGATTTTTTAATGAATCAGCCAATCAGAAACAAGAATCATCCGTGGCGGCCATGTTTAGTTTCCAATCAGGACAAAATGAGGAACTTAATAAAGGACCTTCCACAGATGTTCCATATGGAATATTAATCCATTTGGCTGAGAGTTTTCAGAGGAGATGATTTTTAATGTATCAGCCAATCAGAAACAAAATCCTCCATGGTGTCCATGTTTAATTTCAGATAAGGACAAAATGAAGAAACTTCATAAAGGACCTTCCACAGATGCTTCATATAAAATATTAATCCATTTAGCCAAGAATTTCAGAGAAGATTTTCTAATGTATTAGCCAATCAAAAACAAGAATCGGCCATGGGGGTCATGTTTTTCGTCTGATCGGGACGAAACGAGGAAATTTTATAAAGGACTTCCCATAGATGCTCCATATCAAATATCAATCCATCTGACCAAGATTTTCAATGTATTAACCAATTAGATACAAGAATCGTCCATGGCAGCCATGTTTTTGGTCAGATCAGACGAAATGAGCAAACTTTGTAAAGGACCTTCCAAAGATGTTTTCTATAAAGATGGTTTCATTTGTGGCCTAGCTGTTTCAGAGGAGATTATTTTTTAATGTTTCAGCCAATCAGAAACATGAATTGTCCATGACGGCCATGTTTGTTGTCAGATTGGGACAAAACGAGCAATCTTTATAGAGGACCTGATATGGATGCTTCCTGTCAAGTTTGATGAAATCAATACTTTGGTATCAGGGGAGTTAATTAAAATGTAAAAGTTTATGGACAAATGGTGGACAGATGATGTATGACTATGTTTTGCGATGACAAAAGCTAAAAACTAACTATTTTTTCTAAGTATTTACATATTTATTGTTTCTTTTTCAACATAGGCTGTCATTGTTTTAACAGATTTTTTCCCTCTCTATCGCTCGGGATAAAAATTAATGTGAAAACAACTCAAGCCCATGTTAAAATCATCAACAAACTATGGCTACCGTGAATTAATTCTTCACTTTCCATCAGCTCTTCTTTTGATACATGTATATTTTTGCATGATATTAGTACAACTAACACTGCATTGAAAGGCGTATATATATTGTAGATCAGGTAACTCTAGGGCACTGCATCCGATTATTTATATGCAGTCATTTGACCAATAGGATTTCTCTATTTCACCTAGACACGTGATAATTACATGTATAAACATGTGATTTCTATTAACCATTATTACAAGCAAAAATGTTATAATTCATATTTACATGTAGTTGTAAAAATTACAATCTCAATTATTCTTAAACTGTCTAACATGAAGAAATGTCAATGTCCTAATAATGGGTGGCTGGAAGCTTAATACAATATTTTCATGTAAATAACCGAAATAATAGGGCTAATGATATCAAATAAATGTATGTGTACTTTAGACATTCTTCCAGATTCTTGACTGAGAAACAAAGTAATGTCATTTGCACCTCAGATCTTACATCGGATGGAAAAAAAGGACATCTCAACTGGGCAATTTTGTCTTGAGAAATTCATATTTTATAAAAATATGAACATGTTTTTTTGAAAAAGCAGCTAATTTTGTGCAGGTCTTTTACAACTTCCACATCAATTTACTACAGAATTCAAAAGTAAAAACATTTTGTTTGAAACTAAATAAACGAAAGTGACGATTAAGATTAGTATGAAGAAAAATAACAATTTCTTAAAATATTTGAGATAAATAAGTTTCTAATTTGTTGCGAACGACTACTAATTGCAAGATCTTGCTATTGTGACATGGCTGGATGCAGAGAAGTACTTATACATCGAAGCATCTCTGCGACAGAGAATGAGAGATTGGGTCTATTACAGAACTTGTATTAAATATGAATACAGACTTACTTGTACATCTGCTAACAAGTTGGTGAAGAATTCACGTACATCCTCAAATGGACACTCGTATGCCAATCTGATAAAATCAGGCACATGTTCAGCCAAAAGTTGATGACAACCATTTAATTGTCCATTATGATTGTTAACATGGTTGTTCATAGGGCTTCCATAACCTTCTATCCATGAATCAGTCAGTTTGGCGATCATATTAAGACCTTGTTTCCTGATCGACTCATTTCGTGTTGACAAACAATGCACGAGACGGAGAGAATCTTCACATCTGACTTTACAGGCCATGAATCTATCTTAAAAAAAGAAATTTAGATTTTTTACCTTAAATTAATCCATAAAATCAAAATGCACCATGCTAAATTTACAGATCACGAATCACTGCTATACTTGGTTGTATGTTTTTGTGAACAGTGTTATTTCATAAATGATATATCCAAATCTATTGTCAAAACATATAATGAACATATATGTATTGAAAAAATATTCCATGATTTTTTTTTAATCAATAAGCATGCTTAAATACCTCCGCCATGTTTTGTAATGTTATTCCAAGACAAAAATAATAAATTACCTGTGTATAAGGAAAATGAGAAACACTTTGCAAAGGGAAGCAGTCACAAGAGGATCAATATTTACATGTATCTGTCATGTCTGTCTATAATTAGTAAAATGGTATATCAAAGGGTCTGCTTCATCAGAACTTTGATGACAGGTTTCTATCAAAACTCACCAGGAAACTTTGAAATTAGTGGAATTAAACTGTAGAAATATTTCATATATATATGAGAAACTCAGTTAGGAAGATGACATCAATATTTAATGTGTATGTGATATGAAACTGCTCAGTGTGGAATTAATATCACAGAACATTCTCATGGATAATCTATGTTGTGATACATTAACACTTTGACAAGAAATTTGAAAAAACAATTATCAATATGGCTTACAATCATGACAATAGAACATTTTGTTTCCCTTTTCCTTGAACGGATTAATTTTGCTGCTTTTTTAAATATTATTGCAATAAGTCACCGCCAAGACCATTTGGGACCATTATTGGAAGTGGCTTTGTTTGTCAAGGTCCACTTTGTAACTAGCAAATGGCATTCGATATCACTATTTAAACAACTGGTTAAGTATTGTGAAAATTGAACAGGAATCAGGAAATGTGTAAAGTTAATTTCTGTTGAACATGCAAGTTACTTTTTACATGTCATGTTTATCTTGAAACGTCCATTGACATACTATCAAAAAGCTCTAATTGAGATGAATCTTATAAAAAAATACATCAAAATTGGATGAAAAATAATAATTATGCATACATTGTATTTGGACAAATTGATTTTTACCTACTTTGACTTCTTTTACCTAAAAAACAGTAAGAGACAGAAAAAAATCTATGGCCATACTATTTAAAGCTCTCATTTAGGCAAATATAATGTAAAAACCCTGTTGAAATTAACTTGAATTGGATGAAAAACAAAAATTTGCCTATCCTGTGAAATGGACATTTTTTGCCCACTTTGGTGCCTTTTATCACAAAAAGGGTACATAACAGAGAAAATTTGTTGGTCTAATACCATATAAGCCATCATTAAGGCCAATCTATAAAAATAGAGGCTCAGAATACAAACCCTGATAGATATGACAAGAAAGGGGACCTTAAGTATAACTGTCAAAAATCAAAAAGGGATTGGGCACTACCTCCTCTTTACACACTCTTGAATACAGATTATTTCAAAATTCTTTTAAATAGATATTAAACTGATCTACAAGTAAAATGTTCCAAAGACATGACAGTCATTGAGCTTGTGGTTAATCATGAAATCTGGCTTGCTAAACTGAGGTGCTTCATAAGAGCAGCATGATACAACAGCATGATGCTATGTGAAAGGTAAACAAATGAAACTTTGAGTAAGTGTGGACAGAATATTTTGCTGGACAAAGTAATCTGCTGGACACTGTGTAAAGGGCTGGACAAAGGTATATGACTTGATCAGTGATCATTTTGACCCCCATTATCCTCAAAACTGGTGTTACTTTTGTTGCATTGTTTATAAGGAACCCTTTATTATTGTGTCAATAAAAACATGTCCAATTGGATTTAGTGTTAAAATGTCATTATAAGTCAAAGAAAACAAGGGTTATGCAACTGGGAATGAGAAATCATTCTTCTTGTCTACATTTTGGTGGAAATTTTACCTTGAGAAATATACACTTTTTCTAAGTGCAGAAATGGAAATATGAGGCAATTGTTATTTGCTTCATTCAAGGTCAATGCCTTTGGATAAATATTGGTAGTGTATTTGTAGAAATCTTATTATTAACGAAGAAGATATCATAAGGTGGTGATAGGTATTGTTAAATTTATGATGATGCCTGTTAAAAAAATAGGCGGAGCTAGATCACCCAAAATCAATCCCATGCTGTATTTTATATTGGGTATCATAATGTATTAAAATTTCAAATGGATCCAAATAATAGAACAAAAGTTATTTGACGGAAACCTTACTGTCTACAGACGCCACTGCTGCTGACATGCCCAAAACATAATAAACATAACTGCAAGATTTTTGCAGTCATATAATTAGTGAAATGAGGGGCCGAAGGATATTTTTTTGATAGACAGTATAGGCCAGTTTTTTCCAATGGAATTTGAGATTTAACAAATTATTTGGCTCGAAATGGAATTTACAAGGAGCTGGAGCTGGGAAATTCTATGTGCCCTTTGTTTCAACAGAAATTCTTAATTTTTTTGCACATGAAAGCGGTTTTTTGTCAGCAGATTCAGGTCTTATCTGAAACTAATAATCAGCTAGGAAAATTGACCTTTATGTCATTCTGTGTAATTAAAGTAAGAATGTGAATTGAAAATATTTGTCTGTATGATTATGCGAAACAGTACTAGTATAGGCTTGATTTGTGTTGCAAGTTTAGTTGTTTTTGTAGGGAAATCCCGAATTGCCTTTTGAGGTGAGAGAATGAGGGTGGGTCAGGATCCATCTTTTATTTTATTTCACAGGAGTATGGCATAAGACTCCCTCTATTACATTCCATATAATTATGACATCTATTTCAGATCTTTGTTTAATTTTTACAAACTAGAATTCATTCCTTCATTGTATTACACATGGTATAAGTCCTTATGCCTATTTCTGTTTGTTTTGGATATGAGTACTTTTCTTACTACGTTGGATCTAATATAAAAATAGATGTGGCATGATTGTCCATGAGACAGCCACCAACTAAATGACAGTAGAATTTAAACTTCTACAGGTCCCATTATG
>JARWCS010355641.1:0-10855 GCA_034783895.1 Geukensia demissa
ATTATTCCAATTACAAATATAACCATATTTATTAAATGCTAAGTCAGGCAAGCTTTTTGCAAAAGCTAATACTTGTAAAGGGTTTCACTTTACAATTATAGATTTATCAATGTAACAAAAACGAGGTCGGTGATCCTAATTTTTCTTTTTATTGTCTGAAAATACATGATAAAATCTACATTTTCCTATTTTATCTTGGAATTCTATAGTTTTATATACTCTATATCGAGGAAAATATAGTTTCCCCTGTGTAGTCATAAGAAAATGGAGGATTTTTCACAAGTCGTTGCTTGAAAACGATTTTCCTGACACAGACATTGATTGTAACTTTTAGAACAGCACAATATATGTTATATTTTGACAACGTATAAAAAATTCTATAAATTTTATTTAGACACTCTAACCTCCTTAAACAACAATTTGCGACCTCCAAATAGAAACCATCTTGACGATGGATACAAAAACCGATCAAACAGACGCTCAAACAGCATGGTCATTATATAATGCTTTTCAAAAGTGAAGGTATGTTAATCTACCGAAAGTAACAGTTTATGTTAAAACCCAAGCCTTCTGAAGCAAAGACTAAACCAAATATTAACTTCGAATTATGCAACAAAACAAGTGTAGGTCAATCATTAAAACTAGACTGAAGACTAAAAAAATAAATATCATCTTACACTTCTTTTGTATCTGTTAATGATGTCGTAATGAGATTCGTCAATACTTCGCCCTGCAAAATCAAAAGCTTCATATATGTTTGTAGCAAAAAACCCTTTAATCATATTAGGGCGTATTGTGAGGAACAAATTGTGTAGAAATGTGACTAGATATTCATATCTTCATAGCATGGTCCAAGTATTGATCTGTATAAAATTGTTGTTTCATTTATATAATAAAAACATTATTATAAAAAAAATATTTACACAGGATGTTCTATGCTGTAAATACTTATTTCAGGGTTTGGATCTCACATCAGCAGCATTAGAACTCAAACAAAGGAAATCAGAGATCCCATAATAATACAGAAAAGCCATCCACAAGGACGTCTACTACTTATTCTCATACATCCGCTACATTCCGATTGTGAACATTGAGTCTGGGGGAATTAGTTTTTAATGGCGCTAAAAAGTGTTACAGAAAAGCGCCGAAAAACAATTGGACGTCGTTTCTATTATCAGTGATTATGACGTCATTATTCATATTCGTCACATTCCTTTGAAGATATTTTATGAGACTTTAGGATTATATTCAAATCTTCAATATCTTTAATTTCAATTCTCAGATTTTTCCAAGGACAAATCTTAAGAGTTTTAGGGTTATTTAATCTTTTCCATATATGGTAGTTATCCTGACGGTGTGACATATGTTTTATTATAGATAACTATATTTCTTAGGCGGTTTCAAAGGCTTTTACGTTTTGATTAACGACGTCCTTGTCATCTAGGGTATTAAGTCAATACTTATACAAAATATCATCTTAAAATATTCCGAGAAATCTTGAATTGTTTAAACTTTGATAAATTTTGATATGATTATTTCTTGAAAATAAGATTGTCAATAGCTAACAACGTGGAATTCTCTATATCAAATATTGATTACAGAAGTTCCCGTAGAACGCCTATCTGAAAAATCCTTTTCTGGCAGTCCTAAAACACGCGAAAACTCGATGAAAACAAACAAAATTGGCGCAAAAGACTCCACGAAATCCTTCACAAAACAGTGAGAATCGAGTTGCTCCCGATGAAAATACACATTCTCGTTGCAGATGGCGTCATCTGTCGTTAATGCATTACCTTAAAATTGGGGTCTTTTAATCATATATAGAGGAAAAGCGAAAACTAGTATCAAGTTTTATAAGTCCAGTGTAGAATACCAATACGAGAGACCAAATGTGCATAGTCCAAAGAGACAAGACAAATTTAAAACAAATAAAAGAAAAAACGTAAACAAAAGGAACAAAAGCTTGTAATCCACGAACTCCTTTACAAAACAGGAGTGGGATCAGGTGCTCCAGAAGGGTAAGCATCCCTGTTTTGCGCGCAACACCCGTCGTGGAGTCTTTAATGTCAAAATCGGTGTCAAATCAGGATGTCAAAATCAGGAGTGACAATTTGTCTCAAATCCGGAAGGAATCGCAAGAACTCCTAAATAAATAGGAGTGGGATTAGGTGCTCCAGAAGGGTAAGCATCCCCTGTCCTGTGCGCAACACCCGTCGTGGAACCCTAAATCTCAAATCCGGGTTAACGTCAATCCGAGAAGAGGTCAACTTATTTTTGTATTACCGGTAACAGGTCCATAACTAGTTTAGATACACTGATACCATATGGATCAACCAATTCGTGATGGCGAATTGTCTAATGATGAAAACAAAAAATTACCAGATTTATGACCGTCCACGAACAATCCTATAAGGAAAATTTTCAATTGAAATTACCATTTATAGCAAGAAAACCATTGACTAAATTCCCATTGGATCCAGTGTTTAGCGAAGTCGAGTCGTGGCAATATAGTAAAGGCTCATCCAAAGAACAATTCAATTTACTTAGCCGTTTATTACCAGAGGATTTTCAAATACTGACGAAATGATATGATATCTGATCATATCTGACACTGGTGCCATGTTAAATTTCGGATGAAGACCAAAGTAACTTTCTGATAAGCAGACCATCTAGTTACCATTCCTGCCAACTATGGTGTCGTTTCCTCTGTATTGACATCAATCGCACTTTATGGCAAATTACAAATTGCCCTCAAAACAGGAGTTAGTTCACCAAATGAGAAATACTTACAAATAAGTGGATAATATACTTGCATAGTCCGAATTTTTGTCTTTTTTAATTTGAAAAAACTTACTACTTCAATCTAAACATGTAACAGTAATAACTATACTCTTTCTTTAAACCTAGACATTACAACTGTGCAGTCTTTTCTGTCGATAAAATGTGCCGGATTTCTTGGAAGTAAAGATTTTTAATCTCAGTATAGTGTTTACATTTCTCAACTTGTTCGATTTAATCGGTCTTGTCTGTCTTCCGACTTAACGATTTTTGTCTGCCCCTTTGGTATCTTCGAATTCCTTAGTTCAGAATACAACGATCGAAAATTTATATAAATTTTGAAATAAAAATATCGACTTTCTTAGCTTTTGAATATATATCGTTGAAAATGCTGTCTTTTAGATGAAAAAGATATTAATTTTTTGTTACATGTAATATTACTTATTGGTATATTATCTACATTTTAGGTTATAGATTCGACTTTGGTATATCAGACTCTTTTTATTGGCATAAATATTGACATTGTCATTGCATCATAAAACAATTTGCCATTGCCCGATATTGGACGATGTTGATAATATTAAATCGACGTAATATGTTTCCGAAGTTAAGGAATAGTATCCTTAGTTTCAGTGTTTGAATTAGTGATTCGGGAAATGTCCCTATTTTATCTGCACTTATTGAGATGATAATTGTTAATAAGACACTACAGTAGATAAATTGGATAATAAGATATTTTCTAAGGTGCATTTAACTATGTGTCATTTTTGGGGATCCGACAAATACTAGTTTAACCTTTCGTATGTATCATTTGTTTGTCCAAAGTTGTTTATAAGTCCTTGTGTACTAATTGTCAATGCAGTAAGGTGTTTTGCATTAATATTTATAGTGCCCTGTGGTTTCAATATATGTCCAATCGTTGTGCTACTGTCGATCTATGGATTAAATGGTTAGCAAGATTAGTTTACCTGTCGCTTAAGTATATTTTACTGGATAATTCATATAAAGCTGTTCCAACGGGTTTTACGTGGCGTGAGTCATGAACGAAAATTGAGAAGGTTAATTTGGATCCATCAAAACCAGTTAAACCCAAAAATAATGTTCCCATGAATTGTTTTTACGTCACGGAAACATTCTTTGAGGCAAACATTCTGACGTAATTTCGGCGATTTAAAATACCGTCGCATATCTAGCTAATATATCGGTCTTTTATGTTTTCAACATTTTTGTATGAAAATGTACATGGCTTTAATATTTGTAATTGTTTATATCTTCTTTGTTTTTTTTTTAAATTACATAACTGTACTCAACGTTCCATCTTTATCACAGTTTTATGCTACAAAGAAATAATACACGGCATTTGTAACGTGTAATCCTATTGCTGCTTCATGGATGGTGCAGTCAAAATAAGTGCCACAGATACAGTACATATTAAATACAAGCACAAAAACAGTCTGTCGAACGCCTGTGAGAAGACATTCCACCATTTTTCTACTTCGGTTTGCTGGCTACAGCCATTGATAAAATCATTTATTCGTCCAATGTTTTGCAGAATGCTTTCCATATACATTATGACCTTTTTGTCCTGATGTGAGGGAAAGTTGTCGCCCTTGTCCTGATGTAAGGAATGGCAATCGCCATTATGCATCTGGGAGGCAATGGAGTTATGGCGGCTGAACGCTGATATTGGATTAAAGCTCTCGTTAAAAGCCTGAAACAATGTTAACACCATATATTCAAAGATAAGGAAATTTTACTGGTAATTCTAAAAATAAATATATTGTCCAATAGTTGAGGAGTTTTGGCATTGCCCGATATTGGACGATGTTGATAATATTAAATCGACGTATCGAATCAGAAATACAATATAAGCAAAAATTATCGATAAGTTCATGTGCTTATTTTTTTATAAATAACAGTCATACGTAAACAAATGTGTGTCTCTTGATTTTACATTGATTTTGTATAAACCTGATACAACTTTCAAATAAAAATTATTTCATAAAACTTAACAAATGGCATTCGGTGATATTTAAAAACAGAAAATTAGTTGTCACAGAAAATTCCAATGCTTTGAAATGGTTAAAAACATAGGGATTAAAAACTTCCACATAAATCTCAAATCATTACAAGCGATCGCACCATTCCTTGAGCGGTTCAGTTTAATTTTTTAAATTTTCTTTGTTGGGTATTGTTATAAGAAAAATTATATATGCGCATATTTCAATTTTCAAAATTGATTAACGCCACAATTCTTACAGAAATAGTGACAAATAATAATGAATTAATGGATTATCATTATTGTTGATGCTGGCATAGTGGTTCGCATTGCTAAAAATATGTTCACGTTGTAGTTTTTGTGTTGTGTATGATATGTGTCGAATTCATCTTATTCTCTGTTCTCGAGGATGCCATGTATACCGACTGTTCCTCTAGTAGGACCCTTCGGTTTCCTCTCGCTTCTTCTTAAAATACTTAATCTTTGATAAAGTTGAGAGCTTATGACAAAGGAGTAATAGGTTAGACATATTGTCATACGAATGCTGTTTTATAGTCGTCGTTTAATATTAATTTTAATGAATAGCAAATACTGATATAATTGTCATAATTGAGACAAACCAGCAGGCCACATTTGACTTTTTCAACAATAATGTAACATTTTGTGAAAAAAATATCTAATAATAGGAGCTGGTGTGTTCAAAATAGATATGAGCGTACAAAAACATCACGCAGATACTTTAACTAAACATTTGTATTTCAGGATCTTTAATTATACAAAGTTTGTGTTTGATGTTTTTGTGCGATGTAGATCAAAATCGACAAAATTCTATAGAATTTGGTATCGAATTAATTAATTTATTATTTTTTTTATATTTAACTAAATTTGTATGTGCCATGTGACTGTTGTAGAATCAATCAAACTAAAAAAGATGTTTGATTTTCGTTTATAGACATTTGTTTACACAAACGAAATAGAATAATATCAATAAGTTACTTTTCATTGTTAAGCCTAATTCTTGGACCACATATGTGGCTTAAGGATCCCTGTACTTTTAACATATAAGCTATGTCATGGCTACCAAACAAGTGTTTAGTATAAAAAGATAATTGTTATGTCATCAATGTATCACAAATTACCAATTACAGTTAGATGCACTGTCATTTCGATTGACAACTTGTCAGCAGTGCTCGAAGTCAAAATTTATGTCAAATAACTTACTTGGGTTGTCGTTGAACGAAGACAATAGCGATTAAGGTCCATACAAGTAATCTTCGTTAATGGTATAAGTAAATATTTTTTTATGGTTTCACTCAGCCGGACACCATGTTTGCCTTTAAAATGAATTCTCAAGACGACGACAGTCAATAGACAGGACACAGCAACTATCGTCATAGAAAGTGTAAAGTATAAACCTAAAAAAAACAATATAACCTGAAATAGTGTGTTACTAGGGTTACGATAACTGTTGAGAGCTTTCTCGCTCCGTCAAGAGCAAGAATCTGCATTGTTTCTTCATATATATTGTTCTTTCGTCTTGATGACATGTATACAATTTATTAAACTAAATCATTATTTTTATTGGGTCATATGATTTGATTGCTTCCATTGTTATTTTGTTAAATCTGCTACAAAAGGTGTTTAATTATTCATACTATTTTATATCAGATCCGGTCTATGATCAAAGATGTGTCGTGTTTTCAATGTGTGCTAGACCGGTTTCTGTCATTTTCTTAATAGACAAATTTACGTGTTAGAAACCACTGGGTCGATGCCTCTGCTAGTGAACCATTGCTCCTAGAGGGCATTCACCAGTCTAGTTGTCAGACTTATTTGACATGAAAATAATCAAACAATGTTTTACCGAAATTCGCTGCATTATTGGCTTAAACTCTAAAGCACTGAAAATACTGAATGGCTTCGAAAAGTATCGCACTTAGTAGTTGTCCCTGTCGTCGGATGTGGCTAACCATTTTGATTTGTTCGAATTTGAGTTGAGTTTTATTTACTATGTTTGTATCTTGGAATTCCTATATTGGTTCTAATGCTACTGATGAAGGGTTACTCCTTGAAATGTACATATAGCATAACAAAATTTTCCATATTTATTCAACATTGGTAATTTTGTATTAAGAACAATATCAAACCAAATTTTTAGTGTTTCAAGATCAGAATTTCATTTTCATTGTGTGATTTGTATTAATAGAAAACAAAAAAGGATACGACTTTAAGTAAAAAAATCATTGCACGTTTGGCGGTGTTATTTATTTGTTTGTCTTTTATTTTCATGTGTTAGCTCTTCTTTGATTTACGGTCTCTTTTTGTGTTTTATATTCAAACCTTCTAATTCATTTTAATCAGAAAGTTATTTGCGGTGTAGACAAAGTCTGTAATTTTACAGATAAAGTTAAAGAACTAAATAAGCTGTAGATGTTACGTTATATGTGTTCTAGAGTAAACGGGATTGCTACATTTATTCATCGCAGCCACATGGGCAAACTCGGAAGGGAGACAAACAAATGAGAAATTATTTAGCATTTAAAATGTATAATAACTTGCTCCATTCTTTTCTAATGCAACGGAAGCATAGCACACTTCTCAATAAAAAAGTCCTCTGAAAAGAATTCCCAATCATTTCCTTTTCTCAGTTGATTTAGCAACATCGTCTAATTTGTCATGGTTTGTCGAAAAAAAGTTTGCTAATATTTTAATTTTCATTTAATTCGTTCGTAGAATTATACAAATATTGCTAAAAGTTCTTCAATTGATCACTACAACAACCACTGTCAAACCCTGTCAAGCAATTTCTAATAACAGGAAATTTTCTGCACCATTGTATGACTACTATAAAAAAAATTTACTTTTTATTTCCCATGTGAGATAAGTAACGACATTTATATTAAACCGATCTGATTTGGCCTTTGCGTTCTGAAAGCATCCACACCATGGAACAATTCAACTACGAAATTAGATTTTAACGTCCTACATGACCATGTTATTAAAAAAAATGAAATATCATTAATGATTCAGAAACAAAAAAAACCAAGCAAATATTGTAACAAATAACTATTACGTATAACTGCATCATTGGGATTTTAAAACATCCGGATTGTAATTCATTTAAAGGTTTCAAACAAGCCCGAAATAACCTTTATCAAAAAATGGTGGATATGGGGAGGGATAAGGACTTGTTATTATATTTATGAACGGAATAAAATCTTAACAAAATTATTAAATTAAAAGAAAACTCAATCTTTTAGGATCAGGTTTGTTTAGTTTAAAATTCACTTGGTACTAGATATTATTAGCTGTAATATTTTCATACATCCCTATAAAAATACTTACTTATAAAAGGAAATGAATCACCAGATGCTGGAATCATATCTAATATAACTAACTGGAAGACAGCCAAGGACAACAACACCGTTACTTGTAGACTTATCTTTTCCCCTGAATCAGGTGGCAACAAGAATCCTAATGAAGCCATAACTGTTATCAGCAAACAAGGGAACACGACGTTTACTATGTAAAATAGTGGTTTCCGTTGCAACTGTAGATGAAAGTTAATAACGGGGTAGGGAACGCCGCTATACAAAGGTTCTATGCGGGTAATATATGCATCCAGTAACCGCCATTCGCTGTTTTCTATGAACGAGTCTAGTTCTATTTTGTTAACAGAATGAGTGACGTTGACCTCCCAACCGTTATATGCCCATGATCCAAAGGCCAATAAACAATTCTGGAAGTCAAACGGGAAATATCTAATATCCAGCGCACATACACTTGTAATGACGGACGGAAAGTTGTATGTAATGTCTCCTCTGTAGTTAAGATTAGCTCTGTAATCTTTTAGGCCATTTAGAACATGATCAGCACTGTAAATAGTTAGAAAAGTTTACTTTATAACGTAAAATATTGGAAAAAAAACATGTAATGAATTGAAGTCTCGTCATAGAGGCTAGTTGAAATTGGAAGTATATGTGAAAGCGAGTGAAACTTCGTCAAACCGTCCACCTCCATGTACCCATATCATTTTTTATACTTATGATGTATTAAGTTTAACTGTGAAACAGCTGAATATTTAAATGCATTTTTCAATATGTTATTTAAAATATAGACTTTGTTTTATTCTTGTCCAAGAAATCAAACTCTACCTTTGTTAAAAGAAATCTCTTAATTTGGAATTCGACAGCTGCTGTGGCACGGTCTTTTTGGCAATTTCTCCATGTCTTTGCTTTTGTTGAAAATTATTGTTGCCTTTTGTAGCAAGAAGAAATATATTTCTAAGGAATCGACCCTTTAAGCAGACGCCAGACTCTGTTAAACTTGTATTAGTTAAGATGGATTTAAAATTCTAAAGCAGGAAAATATGTGAAGGCCTCGATAGGTATGGTACTTAGAATTGTCCCAGACGCCGGATTTGGCTTCCCATTTCGACTTATTTGGATTTGAGTGCTTCTTTTGCTATAACTATATTCGGATCTTGGACTTCCTAAGTTTAGGTTCTAGTGATACTGATGAGAGTTTGTTCCTTGAAATGTACATATGGCATAACTAAATTCTCGATATTTATTCAATATTGGTAATTTTGTATTTTGTACTGTGGTTTAAGAGGTAGGACTTGTTGTTCCTGGCTCTTTCTACAAAATGTATCTGCTTTTAGCTACAAATCGTTGATGAATACAATGATATTTAAATCATACCTGCTGGGCATGCAGAGTCATTTAAGTGAACAAAATTGTGGAATCTGATATCAATACAATAGACCGTTAAATGTTGCTTTTTAGCTTAATGTATTCCAAAGAATGGTTTTCCATATTTAAAGTATTTAATTGAAACACAATGTCAATTAATCTTTATCTGTTTATATCTCAGCAATTAGTGTGAAAACTGCATTTATTGTTTGAATGTCAATATTTGTAATAGTTGAGTCTGCTAATGTTTTGTTCTGCCTTGACAACCGTGCAATAATAGAGTGCGGTCTGTATTCTATGCACCAAACTAATATTTATTCCTTAATTCAAATATTTTTAAAAAGCCTTTAGATTCAATTTAAGAAAACAATGTTGATCAATAAACTAAAATACACTGACGCCACATTGCACAATTACGGACGCTCAAGAGTATCCGGAACTGTCAAGTTGTGAGGGTTGTTGTCTCGAAAACATTCCTGACAAGTAAATGATTTCGTCTGTAAACAAATGAGTCGTAATAGGTTTATGCAATCACTTCATCGGATTAATTTTGATATGTTTCCAATTCTTCAAATTACAAAAAACACTGACTTAATAAAGATAGGATGTTGAAATGATAAAAGTACAACAATATAATATGGTCTTCTGAAACTGCGGCAATGTAGAACATGAGATTGTCTTTATTAGTATAAGTCATCAGACACATATTAAGACATGTAAGATGAAACATCGAATAAATAATAAAAATCACAATCATACAACACTTAAAATTTAACAATATTAAAAAAAAAATCTGTGATAAACTTTGTCAAGTTAAACAATAACTCACAACGAGATTTTGAAGGCATTTCTTGCAATTAACATGTATCGTCAGACTTTTTTAAAAATAATGTCAGTATATGTGCTTCTTTTTATACTTTTATCTGATTATTATTTGCACTTGAATAGATAAGTTATTCATCATTATTATACCTCTAAAGAGAAACTAGGAATTTGATTGGTTAATGACAAAACAATAAAATACACACATGGCCCGAACTATCCTATTTGAACAGAAATGACCTCACCTGCACTATAATGACCCGGTCAATAAAATTATTGACCGGGTCTTTATTATATTATTGGTATAATGACCGGGCCATTATTATATTATTGGTATAATAAAACAATTAATTACTCTTCATGAAGTCAACATGGGGAAATGAAATCCCTTGACCTGACCCACTTGGTGATCTGACCTGACCTCTGCCGTTGGCCACGATCAGGTCAGGTCACATCGTGGGTCAGATCTCGGGTCCTCATTTCCCCATGTTGACCTCAGGATAAGCAGCCTCTTTGAAGCGCCTACCTGTATTCCTATACCGGGTTAACGTCAACTTTCCGT
>JARWCS010355652.1:0-18811 GCA_034783895.1 Geukensia demissa
CCCCCCCCCCCCCCCCCTAAAACTTTCTCTACGGATTTACACGATTCACAAAAATGGCCAATATTGACCCTCGGGCCACGGAAATCCACGAATCCGCCGAAAAATCACATCCCTGCAATGTATTTGTGTAAGTGGAATATTTACTTAATCATATGTATTGGTATTAGGTGGGATATTTACCTAATCCAATGTATTTGTGTTAGGTGGGATATTTACTGTATCCAATGTTTTGGTGCTAGGTGGGATACTTACTTAATTCAATGCACTGGTGCTAGGTGGGATATTTACTTAATTTTGTGTATAGGTTGGTTATTTTCATTGTTGAAGCGGACAAAATAAAAATCTTAAATAGAAATTATTGTAACCTTACAAGGATAGGTACCTACTCTAAAGAGTAAAATTGCTGTTTTCAATCAGAAATGCAATCAAAATTATACTACTAATCACTGACATAATAGATTTCAAGAGGTCACAAGTTTCTGAAAAGTAAAAAAAATCAGGACAGGCCAATCCATAAGGGCAAGCATGAATTCAAAATCTACAAATTAAATTGAATTGGCCTATATACATAATTCTTTTATTTACAGTACTGCACATTAACACAAGAACCACAACCAAATGCAAATTTCACATAGAACACAATAAAAGCAGCTTCAATGCAGTCATTTTTTCCTTACATACATATATTAATATAAGTAGTTGCAATAAGATATGCACCATATTACTTACAGTAAATAGTTTACTTCACAACCTTAACTTTATAACCATATTCTACAGGGTTTATTTAGAATAAGGGTAGTGAGCCATTTCCATTCCCCCAACACTCTTTCCTTACAAGAATCAGCTATTTCTAAAAAATACTTTACAAAAATGTATAAAAATGTGACAATCATAAAGAATTAGAAAAAGAAGTATACTGAAAAGTCCCCAACTTATTTAGTATCCCTTTTTAATGTTTTTGGACCATAATAAAAATGGAGGTCAAATATTTCTAGTTTTTAAAATTATAAAGGAAATTGGGATTTATTCATTAATTCTAAAAAATTATATTGTTTCTGAATAGAAAAAAAATCTGTTAACCTGTGTTAATTATAAAAAATTTCTTAAGATAAATAGTATTTCACCTATTTTACAAAGTTTCACAATTTTTTTCTGATGTCATCATGTTAGGTTCTTCTAGTAGATTCAAGTATTTTTAATAATCAAGTGTTAAATTATGGTCCGAATACCTTAAAATGAATTGACCACCAGCATTAAATACATCTCTCATCAAAATAGAAATAGCATTATCCTGCAATGCACTCTGTGTTATTTTACAATTTACAAAATATACTAAAGTAACACTGTTCTACAATGTTGGTTTTAATGGTCGAGACTCTAATGTTTCGTTGAAATAACTCTTCACAAATGCTCGTGCAATGTCTTTAGTAATATCGGTTTCTTTACACACATATATTTTCTGTTCCGGGAAGTCAAATATCACAAGTAAAGGACACTGATCATCTAAACTGGCAAAGTCTCTCACACTATAACATATATCATCCTGTAATATAATAAGTAGGAGAAATAATTAAGATGGGTTTCAAATGAATGTGGTATCATTTAACATGATTGTGCAAATGTAGAAATAAAGCTGAATTGGGTAACTAGAAGCTGAATTCTATGTGTAATAAAGGATGCAATATGGGAAAATCCAAGTTTCGAAAAGCAAAATTCCATTGAAAAGCAGAAAAAAATCTTGTCTGATTTAACAGTTGAACAAGTATAACAGCAGGGCATCAATCCTCCATGTGCAGGACTGTGAATAGATCCTGGTGCTCTTCAAATAGTTGCTCACATTTCTTTCAACTGGGCTTCTGAAGATTTAACAGCTCAATAAGTAGAGGCACAGAATAAGTACAAAAGATCCTGTACAGTAATAAATCTGTTACACAAATAACAGAATACCACTAGGCATGATTTTTTTGGCAGAAAAGTTGAAAAGGATAAAATTCCAGAATAACTTTGAAGGATAGCAGAATCAATAATTTTTTTTTCAATATAGTAGGGTACTGTCAGAGTAGAAATCATCACTTTTATTTTTTACTATCTTCAATCATATTTCTATGAAAATTTTTATCAACAAAATCTCAATTTTACTTGGACATAATATAGAAATCAGCAACCTATGCTAAAATAAATAGAACCTACAAACATATATAGAAAAAAAATGTAAAATCTCAGTGAATACCCAAAATTTTACAGTAGATTTTCAATATTAAAAAATTTACAGTCTATTATATGGATAGAGAAATGATTAATTCTGTTGATTTCCCATTATAAAGCATTCAACTTACATCAGCACCAAAAAAGAAAAAGAGTTCCTGATCTTCTCCCTTCTCACTTTCTTCTTTAGCCAGATCGGTAAGAACCTCAGTAGCCATGTCAATGTCGCTGTCTTCTCCCTCTATAAAAATCAGAATACAGAGATTTTAGAAATTGATAATTATAAGATGGCTTGTTTTTAGATTACATATTAAACTTATGAATGGAACACAATTCATTTACAGATACGTCATGGTCTAATTTTCAAATGGATTTATTTTTTACTTTAACCCAAAAAGAGAATTTGACACTCATTAGAATCAAATGATATGTAATTATCAATTATATGCTGAAGTATAATATTAATATACTGCAAAACACAGAAGAACAAGTAATTTGAAATAATGCCAGGGGAGACAACCCTGAATTTCCACACTCAAAATATTGATGCTCTTCACCCTCTTAATAAAACAAACATAAGTAGCATGTTTAATTTTGCAACAATTTCAAATATAAACAAAGATATAAAAACTGACAAAGATACTATAAAGATTTTCTAGACAACATCTTGAGCTTGCAGTGAAAAGCTAATTTTAGCTTCCTGTCAAATATGAATGATCTTAAAATCAATCAAAAGTTTTTGAAACCCTATTTATTTTTTATCAGAGCAGAGAACATCCTTAATTGTGATATATGTAATATGTGAAATTTTAAAAAAGTCACTTGACCATGAAAATAAGGTCAAGGGCACATAACATTTAGCAATATGACATGAACACCTTATAATTTATTGGCAGGTCAAATATTATTGTACTGTCATTTGTCATTACCGAAAAAAGGCTTTATTATACAAACTTATTCCAAGGCACTGAAGGTTTGGGTTAGTGGTCCATCTATGTTTGTAGGAGGACCATTGGATATGAAACTTGACACTGAGATTGTTAAAGTCATTAAACCATGCAAATTAGACCAATGACAAATGTCATGTGGTCAGTCAACAATTTCACCAAACAAATTATATGGATATCAAATTTGGTCCTCGTAGGTTTCAGAGTTTTCTTGCCTGATGACTTCGGGGCAGGCAAGACAAAAACCACTTTTTCTCCTTTTTCGAACTTTTATGTATATTGATTAAAAAAATGTCATTGTTTTGTCCTCAAAAATTTACTTTTAGGCCATCCTTAAAAAATAGCCGGTTTGCTGTAAACCGATCGACTCATTAAAATCACTGCCCACTCGAATTTTTTTATTGAACTTCAGTGGTCGGAATATTTTTTTCGCATATAACTTCCGGAAATACCTACCTTCCCACCTCCAATACTGTGATTCGATTTACAGCAAACTTACAATTTTTTTAAGGATGGCCTTACTAATTTTTTGTATAGTATTACTATTACAAGATTTAAATACCTGTAAACAGTACAAGGCAGGCTGACTCATTTAACATGACTGATGCTGTACCAGTTAATTCATTTAAAGGTTTTGGGTACCATGGAAAGTCCTGAAATGACATAAAATAAATAAATGCTTTGCATCATAAACATACTTGATGCAGTGGTGAGAATTTACCTCCCACATTGACAACCTCTCTCTACTAAATAAATGTAGGTTGATAACAATAACCTAATTATTGTCTGATGCTTGCTTTCTCATTTCATAAAAGATGACATGACACTTTGTCAAAATAATCATTAGCCTAATTCAAATAAGTGCAAAATAAAGGTCACAGTGATCTTATTCTTGTTTAACACTTGCCACTTTGTACAAGGTTACATATCCCAATCTTATACTACCCAAAATTTGGGCAAATAAATTAACCAGCCTATGAAGTGTAAAATCTATGTCACAGTTACACTAATTCTTGTTAGATGCTTGCCTCCTCATTAAGGCCCATCAGTGTAAAAGGCTTAATAACTTTGAGTTTTTAAGTACATATAAACTCTTACCTTAAGAAACTATAGTAGTTTAGATAGGATGGAAACTCAAATGCAAAAGGTACAGAAAATTCATTTACTGGCTTGAGACAATATGGGAACTTCGGAAATGATAAATGAAGCCGAACTTACCCTAACATTATCTCGACTTTCAATATATTATATAAGTATCAAAAATCTAAATGTTAGAAACAAGGCATCCAGAGACTTTTTGGAAACAGCCCTGAGGTGCATTTCATACTTATTATTATACAACTGTAGCATGTCAATATGGGAAACAATCACTATAATCAAATGTGGACACAGTATTTTACTGGCTTCAATAATGTGAAGGTCAAAGTATTAAATGATTTGCACAGAAAATCAAAATGACTCTTTGGACTCTACCTATCTTGAAAACTGCAAAAATGGTCACATTAAAATTACTAAGGCAATTTTGGTTCACATGAAATTCATGTAAAATTCCCATGAAATTAATCTTAAAAGAGAATCATTATACATGTATCAGGTGCACATCTTCATATCATGGATAAATTACAGACAAACTTTGGAGTAAGTTAGTTGAATGGGGTAGGAGGAGTTTAGGACACAATCCTGAATGTCACATGTGTGAAAAAATTCTAAGTTCAAAAACACTTGTCATACAAAAATTTTTAAAAATTGAAAATGTTTGTAACATGTGCGCATCTTCATATCATTAATAAAACACTAACTTTAGAGTCAGCCAGTTGAACAGTGTTGGAGGAGTTGAGGACACAATTATAAGTGTGATGTGCTAAAAAATTCTAAGTTTAAAAATGCATATCAGTAACTCAGTAAAAAAAAAAGACAAATGAATATTAAAATTGGTCTTGTGATTGGGTGAACATGCATAGAAATTTCAAGCTGATCCGATAAAGAATGTAGAAGTTTCTATGGACAGATAGATACCCTGCCCCCTCAAACTTCATCAGCAGGGGGTATAAAAAACAGTACTTTGTATTTTATGGTCAATAAGTCTATGTTGACTATAGATCTAATCAACAATTTTTCTATTGGCTAATGTAATTTCATAATTTTAAGAAAAAAAGTTTTATAGTCCAAAAATGTCATATTTAAATACCAACACTTTTTTATCATCACAACTATGAGTGGACTGATTGTCCCCAAAGGTATCAACACCCTCTTGTTGGTACTACTGACATGACATTAATTTTACTTTTTACACATTTATACCCTTTCATATGTTTGATGTTATTCAATATACAGTTGAGCTTCGATGGCTCGAACACCCAAGGGACTGATGAAAACAGTTCGAGTTAGAGGGGTATTCCAGCTATGGAGGTCGAACTACGTTAAATTCAAAGCTAAGGGACAACAAGATTGGTTCGAGGCATCCATGGTGTTCGAGCTATTGCAGTTCGAGCCATCGAAGTTCTACTGTATAAAATTTTGTAAAAATGTCCAGTGTTTTAGCTAGCCCAGAAATGAGGGGTACAGCACCACTCTGCCCTTTGTATTTCTGAGATGCAATTATATGTAAAACAGCTTTTTGTCAATGAAAATAAATGGTTATGAAGTTGAATGTGTCTTTCATACTAGAAAGTCTTATTGAACTGCATAGTGAACTAAAATTGCAAGTTGGTATTTCATCTAGGTGATCAATTTAAGTTGTACCCTTTTCTGTTTTGAATTCATGCTAAAGTGCCCTTTTTGTGCAATGGACCATTTCAGAAATGCAACAGAATTCTGGGAATGTAATTGTACTGGTTAAATTTTAATGGTTAAGATGTCATTTACGAGGACGCTGAGATTGCGCAATGCAATTTACGAGGACGGAAGTTGAATTTCTGAATCGGTCCATTGTGCCCCTCTGCCCTTAAATCCTAGTGGAACACTGTGGTCAATCAATATATAGGTATATATGGATCTGACTGTTTTAAGTGATCTTTTTAAGGTTCTGACCTTTCCTAAATATTTCCTCTTTTTTGTCTCTACCTGCACCAATGTCGTTAAAAAAGAAATTGGGCTTACAAGTTAAAATTTCACTTATTCTATTATTAATCTTCATTTATCAATTGGATACTAACTGAAATCAGCTCATTTTAATACAGTCTTTTATATCCTATTTATTGTGAAAAATGTGGGAAGGTTTTTAGTAATTTGTTTCTGGATGAAAAATGTCTGTATTAATAGATTTCAGGGATACATTATGAAACTCAGAATGAAATAAGAAAACAGCATTATACAATATGAAAATCTATGCAACTTATGTTAAATTGACAAGGGTTAATTGTGGGAGATCGTTAATTTTTTTTTTGGATAATGCCCTACTAGTAATTCTCTGACAAATGCATTTATATTTTGAAGTGCCATTTAATTGAAGAAGAAAGACATCTGTGTATTGCCAAAACACTGTATTTTGATTTACATTGTCAATTATCTAAATGTAATATAAATATTTAGGATATTTCTTTCATATAAAACATTTGCTCCAGCACCTGTGATATAATGTTATTTCATTCTTAGGCCACATTTCCTCCTTATGCTGACAGAAAAAATCTCATGGGAATGAGATTACCACAACAAATCCCATAGAAAAAAATTGTTTTCCACAAGCACTATGTATGAGCAGAATTCTCTTTTTAATCAAAACTCATCCCATGCACAAAATTACTTCCGCTACACCTTTTTGCTAAAATCTTTTATATTTTTAAAAGGAATAATAGGCGGATTTTATGTTTATAATAGTATTTAATAAATGCTCCATAGATTTTCCATTTACTTCTGTTCTTCAGCACTTATGGTCTATATTTACTTCCTTTTAACCTTAGTAGAGAACCCATCAGCATTTTCTAACAAGACAACATGTTAGCGAATTGAAACATCTTATTGGTTTTGGCAGCCATCTCAAATTTCCAACTGGAAAACAATTGACAAATTTTTGTAAAGTTTACTATATGAAGGAATTGAAATAAATTTTCATAAGCAATGCTTCACCTTACCTTGCCCTCAATATCTTCTATTACAGCTGCTCGTCCATTTATATTTATTATCTCCCCTTTGTCATCGATCATTACTAAACTAGGTATACCTGAAAAAGATGACATTTAAGTTTTCATTTATGCATTCAGTTTTCCAATGCATCATACAACATAGGACTCAAAACAACATTATATCAAAAACAGCATTACCAAAGGTCCTAATCATCTGTATTATTTTATTGTCATAGATGTAATCATCAAAAACTACTGTTTTACCATAAATCTATGTGGACTAAAACTTTACACGAGTGTGACAGATGGAAGGATGATCTGAAAGACATACTGAAGGACAGACAGACAGGCAAAAAGCTATATCCCCTCCTCAACTTCTTTTGGCTATGGAATAATAAATTCTGATGATATTCAAATGTGAAAATAATCTGCCAATTTAGTAAAAATAATCTGCCAATTAAGTAATGAGTATTCAATCACACTTTCTTTTGATCTATTTAGGATGTTTTAGAGCCCATCACAAGGACAGACCAGTATTCCAGGCTTGTTGAAGGTCTTTGGAAACATCCAGGTCATACTTTTTTTTCATAATGGGTTATTAAAAGATGTTTGACAATAAGACCTGGAATACAGTCTAGTAAGGTAACTTGTACAACATAAGACCAATTGCAACTGTTCAAGACATTTAAATTCAAAAACATGCATCAACTACCAGATAGACTTGGGATGGGGTTCATGATCAAGGAGCTGTCCAATTGATATAAAAATATCAGCCGCGGATCCAGGATTTTACGTTAGGGGGGGTGCGGGGGGCGAAGCCCCCTTGAAGCTCTTAGAAACTGGGAAATTTCCGACTAATAAACTTTCATTTCATAAGACGTAAATCAAGATACTGAAAAAAATATTATTTTTGGGGGGGGGGGGGTGCGCGCCAGGTGCGCCCCCCTGAATCCGCCCCTGCATATGACCTTTCCAAGGTAGCCTTATCTTCTAGTTAAGTACAAAATATTTACTAATGAAGTTGTTATAATCAAGACAAATTTGTTTCTTATCGTCACAACAGTTAGATTATAATCTAAATTACATCACATTGCCAGGAATATTAACTATCATTCATTTACTAATGGCATTTCTAATTTATGTAGAAATTTAATGATGATTCATTGGTATATTCCAACTCTTGTAATATTTCATATCATTTAAAATCTTATCTTCAATTTGATCAAACTAATGATTTATAAATAACTTGAGACAAAACACACTGTGCATAGGGAGAAAATACAGGATATGCACATTTTCCAAAATATCATAGTTTTTAAGAACAACTGATAAATACAGAATATTATATGAAGGTTGTTATGGGGTATGTCATGGAAAAGCCCATATAATTTTTTACCATACATTTGAAACTTTTTTACTTAAAACTTCTCCTTCTCTCAAAATGTTAAAGAAATGCCAATGAAATATCTTGGAAAGAATTCACGTGTGCCAATCTCCATATGACTTCATTTATGTTTTATAAAATACTAGACGTGAAACAACTTTTTTGGGTGGAAGTGTCTATAGAATTAAACAAACACAATACATTGGATATAAAACTTTGTATTGACGCATTCCTGGTTTTCCAATATTAATATGTGTATTACTAATGTTGTGCTACCAGATTTCGGCGTTAAGGTGTGGTTTTGACAATGTGGTATCACTATTTTTTAAGGTAAATGACCTGATTTTTAATGGCAACAAAGCTGTGTTATTTTTTTTATTAATTAACGTGTGAAATATAGAAAAATTCTATTTTCTCTCTTAATGCAAACGGCATTTAAAAAAGGGTGGTTTTATGCATTTTCAATGGGTCAATGTAACCCTAATTCGGCATCGAAATTTAAACTCATTATCAGTTATTGTTAAATTTTTTTCTAATATTTTATGTTACCAAATTAAAATTTCAAACCTTTTTCCACATAATTCGCCCCAATACCTACAGTATGTTTACTAAGGCACAAAATCGCTGCTACCGAGCAGAAAAAATATGGTGCTTTCTCTCATGTCCGCAATGAGATCATTTTCTAGGTCGTCATATTTTGTTAACATTCCAAAATTCCCGACCTTTAACTAAAACATATATTTTTATGCCCATATATCGTTTTTGAATATTAATGGACACAAAAAGTTTTTGAAACGATATGAAATATGACATTGGAATCATGTGATTATCTATAGGGGTACGATACGGGTGTACTTTCCGGGATGATATGAGTGCTACACCTTCACATGTATCATCTATGCAGAATTCCCATATTTTTATATAAATATATGATAAATATGGTGAAGTTATATATGCTTTATGTTCATTCCTAGGAGTAACTTCTCATTAGTAGCAGCCATTACAACTAAAACATGCATGGGAAGTCCGAGATCCGAAATCTAAACAAATCTATATAGGATGCCAAATCCGACGGCAGAGACAGTGCTAAGTGTTATTCGTTTTGAAGCCTTTCCGTATTTTCAGAGCTTTTGAATTTATGCAGCAATTTTTTATCAGGACTCTTAAACGGTCCAACTGTTAATGTTTTGGAATGAAATTTTTCACGTAATATTTTACAGAAATTTGCTGGATTTGTTAAAATGGTAACAAGTCGATCCGTCCCCAATTGTTTCGTCCCCAAGTAGATCCGTTCTCAAAAATAACAGTAAATCCGTCCTTACAAAAAATAAATATATGTATGTAACATATAGATTATTATCTGGAATAAATGTTATTAGATTAGATAACATATTATATCATATTATATGTTTGAAAATAATTACTTTTTTTTCTTCTTATTGTAACTTCCAATTAGTTGATTAATTCAGACTGAATTGATTAACATTTCAAATTGTAAATAGAGTAATTGCAAAGACAATGACGTTATGGCTTTACAATTATTTCAACAATCAAGGTCTTCTTTTTTATCATTGGATCGAAAATGGTTTGTATATTCTGACCTATTACAAGATGTTTGAACAGCTGTTTGTTCGGTGGTGATCTTACAATTTTTTTATTACACAATACATAATTATCAAATTAATTGCATTATTTCTAAATGTCTGGAGTACACGTATATTGAAAAAATAAAACGATGCCTGCCCGGTAGTGTTTGCTTGGCTTTTACATAAATTATCAAATTTCTAAAACTAACTGCAGTTGCTTCCGATTTGGATTTGTTTGGATTTCGGCACGCGATAAGGTTTGTCAGTTACCTGCCCAAGGTCATTGGTTTTTCTCCGGCTACTTCGCCTTCCTCCACTAGTAAAACTGACCCCCGATATATGACTGAAATATTGTTAAAAGTAGCATTAAACCCCAATCAAACAAACAAACTTCACTTCTACTATGTTTCTGTTATGATGTTATGAGCTTACCCCTTGAAATGTGCATTAAATTATTTCTAATATTTATTTAAACATTGATTAATATCTTTTGAATACCCTTTCTGTCGATGTATTGCTAATAACTTACCACCATGCTCCGTCAAAGTTAAATGACCAGTGCGTTTTTTTCGTTTTCTTCGTTTCTTCTTTTTATTTTCTTCTTCTTGTACCTAAAATTATTTTATCTTATATATTATCCCATTTTAATTGAAATCAATAAGTTTACATTTTTATGAATAAGCATAACAAATAAACAACGATTTATTCAATAACATACGATTACGATGTCTTTTCCTGGCGCAAATTTAAAAAGCCCAAATAAAATCATTTTCTTCACTGTGAACAGCAAAAGATTTTCTTATTTCATATGAATAGATATCAACCACACTGATATGCTGTGACTCTAAGTCAAAAGACAAAAATATAAAAACCAGCCGTGGTAACCAGTGCTAGAATTATTAAGTATTTTTTTAATTCCGTAATTATCAAGTATTATTACAACAATTTCCGAACATTTGTGGTTGTAGCCATAATAATATTTCATCGCTAACTCAAAACTGAATATATTGCAGAGATTTAGACTATATCAAGGATGTATAGCCAGGTAAAGGTATTAATCTTTAGTTTATAACATACAGTTTCATCTAAACTCATTTACCATTGGACTAAAACAAACCAAATGATATGAATTTATGTTCCCTGATAATAAAAAGGGTTTACTAACGCCGTAACCTACATCTATCCCGTTAAGCAGGACTATAACTTTGCTATTATCTATCACCTAGGTCTACCCATTATGCAGGACTACACTTTTGCTCAAATCTTAAACTATTACTATCCCCTTAAGCAGGAATATACCTTTGCTAACATCTATCACCTAGGTCTACCCATTAAGCAGGACTACACCTTTGCTAAAATCTTAACCTTTATCTATCCCCTTAAGCAGGAATATACCTTTGCTAACATCTATCACCTAGGTCTACCCATTAAGCAGGA
Source organism: Geukensia demissa (assembly GCA_034783895.1). Classification (NCBI taxonomy): domain Eukaryota; kingdom Metazoa; phylum Mollusca; class Bivalvia; order Mytilida; family Mytilidae; genus Geukensia; species Geukensia demissa. The sequence goes on from JARWCS010355652.1 coordinate 11,621, forward strand.
CTATACCTTTGCTAAAATCTTAACCTATGTTTATCCTCTTAAGCAGGACTGTACCTTTGCTAACATCTATCACCTAGGTCTACCCATTAAGCAGGACTAGACCTTTGCTAAAATCTTAACCTATGTCTATCACCTTAAGAAGGACTATACCTTTGCTAACATCTATAACCCAGGTCTACCCATTAAACATGACTATGCGTTTGCTAACATCCTAACCTACGTCTATCCCCCTAAGAATGACTATACCTTTATTAATATCTTAACCTACATCTATCCCCTTAAACATGACTCTACATTTGCTAACATCTATAACCTAGGTCTATGCACTTAAGCAGGAGTATACCTTTGCTATCATCGTAACCTACATCTACCCCCTTAAAGCAGGACAATACCTTTACTTATATCTTAACCTACATCTATCCATCTAAACAGGGCTATACCTTTGCTAACATCTATAACCTAGGTCTATTCCCTTAAACATTACCTTACCTTTGCTAACATATATAACCTACATTTATTCCATTACGCAGGACTATACCTTAGCTGACATTTTAATCTAGGTATCCCCGTAAGCAGGACTATACATTGCTAACGTCTTAATATAGGTACCCCCTTAAGCAGGACTATACCTTGCTAACATCTTAACTTACATCTATCCCCTAAAGCAGGACTTCACCTTGCTAACATTTTAACCTACGTCTATCCCCTAAACAGGACTATACCTTTCATAATTTTATCCGACGTCTTTACCCTTAAGATGGAATATACCTTTGCTAACATCTGTTGCTCAATCATTCTTTCAAGATGGTCGATTTTTGCAGAGAGATTCTGTATAAGGCTCGATATCCCGTTACTTAGATTGCTGGAATCTTCAAATGCCCTGGTTCGGAGTTGTAAAATATTTTCTTGTAAACTGGAAACATTATTATCCGTATTTTCTACTGAAGCTGTTAATTTGCTTTTAAGTTCTGAAATAGCTTTACTATTTTCCGCTACATTTTCATTTAACATCTTTGTTTCTTGTTGTAACCTGTCTCTTATACCAGCTGTTTCTGCAGCCCTCTTACTTTCATCGCCTAATATCTTATGCTCTATCGATTCTAGTTTGTCTTTTAGTTTATTTAAATCTTGTGTCCATTTTGTCGTTACTTTTTCCAAATCATTGTGGAGATTTGTAGCTCGTTGCTCAGCTTCAGTAAACTGTTGTTTGAGGTTAAGTATATCTGTCTCCATTGTCCATGCAGACGCTGGTAGAGTTGGAAACGAATGTATAGCGGTGGTGTTTGATTCAGTATTCTCACGATTGTCTGTCGTAATGACTTTTTCTGACAAACGTTGGTTTTCATATTCATTTGCCAAATTATCACATTTGTTTGTTTTGTCATTTATTACATGAATAGCGTCATTATATAATCCTATTTGTTCATGTTTAATCTGATCTGTTACTTGTACGCTGGACGAAAAATCTTTTGACTGTGAAGTAGACTCACAACTTTCGAAAGAGTTATTATCTAAAATCACTTCATCTTGTAAAACTGTGTCTTTTTGACCTGGAGAAGATATCTTCCTGTCATGTCTTTTGTTTTCAGTTAAAGCTGATTTGTTTGACAGAGGTGCTGACAAATTTGAACTCTCACTTGTTGAATAGTTATGGCCGTCAAAAGCATTTGTTTTTAATGAGCCTGTTTCAGTAGTCTCTTCCCTACCCTCAAAGTTTATTTGACCTACGACGTCAGATATAACCTCATTTTGAACGTCTTTGCTTTTAACATTAGTTTCAGTTTTATTTTCATTTATATTACATGCTGTTTCGAAATTTTGTGTAATTGCAGCTTCAGTCGTGAATGCATTTGTATAGGATTTGCTACTGTTGGTAGAATTGCTATCCGAAGGTAACTGGTCAGGTTCCTTATCCTTCTTGTGAAGAAGATCTCTGCTATCTATATCAATTTTAGACATTTTCTTTTTCCTGTAACTGAAATTTACACGAGGTGTGTGATTAACGACATACTTTAAAATAGTTTATACAACATTATTCACATACTTTTCATACTTTAGATAATATTTTATGTAGGTAAAATTTACTTTGAAGTTCGTAAATAATTAACGTACATACAACTGTTTTGACAGACAATTTGCAAAATTATTATCTGTTCAGGTGACATCGTTTTAAAAATATTTTGAAGTATCCAGCAACTTTGTATATCTGGTTGTCATAGTATATAGCAACTGATGTTGATATGGTTCATCGCCAATTAATCTGATCTAGTATACGGATTTTTTGTATATTCCATTTGGTATTCTTATCCAGGTTTATACAGGTATTGGAAGTAAAATTAATATAGGGGAAGTATTCTATTTTTGTATGGCAATCCCAAGGACAAAAACCGGACGTAGCTGTGCCATAGTGCGAACATTTTGTAAAATCAAAGGAAATTGTAGCTACTCATTATAACTAGGACCATGGCGTTTCATCAAGGGTGTGCTACTTTCATTTCCAATTATGTTTACATGTAAAATGAATTGGGGAAATTGATTTGCATGTAACTATTGTCAAGTGTGTTGTTTTTTGTATACTATGTTAATTGCTCAAAATATTTACAGAAAAATATTGAGGAATGGAATTGAAATATTTGTATTCTATTTTCTTTTCTGTGAGATGGGTTTAGACTTATGGCTTGTAACAGGAAAATGACACTCTAGAAATATAGTTTAGGCTGTTATTATACCTTACTGCTGATCACGGAAAACAACTTTAACTTAACGTTATTATTGTTTGGCTCCAGTGACCTCACACTTGTCGAGAATACTGATATTGTCTTGACAGTCCAGAAAGATATCCACGGCACCTAAAGATTTACTTTCTAGAATTTCAAAATCATTGAGATTTTTTCATTTTCCAGTTTTTTTTTATTTCAATTCACTGCTAAAAAACTTTTAAAAAATTTGGAACACTACTTTTTGCCTAATAAATTTAACTTTATAGTAGAAATTACTAGCTTTTTATTCTTATTATTTTTGTATCAAAGAAGTTAAAACTATAAAAAAAAATCTAGAAAAAAATATACACTGGTACTTCCGAGCCGTGAATATGTGTGTAACTAGTATAAAAAAATTCTACTTGGGTGACGAATTTATATAAGTTATAAATAACTTGTTTTCGAATCCCTTTAATTAATTCATTGTATTTTCTGTAATTTTGATCATTGCATTTTGCATATGTATGCTTAATGTGAAATGGTTAATAAAATATGTTTATACTAACTTAAACTTTATTTTATTCAGCTTGCTTAAAGTTAATTTAATTATTTAGCTTGATTTCAGGTAATATTTTACTCATTTTTGTAATTATGTATGCATTTAATAAGCATTGTAAATACAAATTGAATTAAAGTCTTATTCATTTATAACAAAATTAAGTTTTATTCAAAAGAACAATCTTTCTTTTTTATATTTAACAATTTTCAGATGAATAATATTATTTTATATTTCATAAAGATGTATTTTTCATTTTAATTTATATATATTTTCATAAATTCAATCTTATAAGTCGTATGTTACAATATTTTTTTTCAAATTTGCCTGATTTTAAAGTATTCAATTATTTTGTAATCCATATATCTATTTTAAATTATCCCGAAATCAAACCCCCTTAACATACACCATGTAAATGCTTAAAACATCACAAAATACCTTTTTGCGATTTTAAGAACGTTTGCACTGGGAGAATACACTGCAGGATATTTGTATTTCACGAACTTACCATACAAAATAAAGACTTCGATCACATACCTCTTTACATAATAAACAACACTAAAAGTTACAATGGCTATTATTAGTAAAGGCACACATACTGCAACGGCAACAACGTATGCTTCGGTTGATTTACTATTCTTGTTGCCTTCTTCATTAGGTGTCTAAAACAATATAGAGATTATAGGAATAAATATATGACATGTAATTAATGCATTACCAACAGCGGCTGGCTAGTATTGTCTGGAAATATACTTTCTTGCTCCGAATTTGCCCGAAAAATTGTCGAAACGTGTTTGACCTTGATAACCTGCCGAACCATTTTCCACTGGAGAAGAATGAACCGACAAATTTTTATTTCAAAAACTGACAAATCTTGTCTGCAAAGGGAACGTAAGCAAATTTTCGACCCGGATCCAAATCTCAGTCCAAAAACGAAAATGCATGGTTGATGTTTAATGTAGTGGGTCGTTTTGACATTGTATATAAAACTAGTTATCTTATCAATTTTCAAACATCTATAAAGTAAGAACATCAGTTAACATCTCGACCAAATATATCTCAGCAAACTTGAAATTAAGGAGGTCACAGACGCAAATAAATCTGCCTTAATCTTAGATTTATTCCTCAAGATTGAACAAGAGAGAAAACTTGTTTCTTAGATTTACGACAAACGGATTATTTCAACTCCCCTATTATAAACCTCCCATATTTATGTGGCCATATTCCCCTGCCAACGGGTTTCGTGTTTCGCATTTCATTCGATACTTTCGTGCCTATTCCAAGTATCGGGATTTTATGAAGAGGGAATTTCTGTTGTCACATAATTTACTACAGCAAGGATACATCCACTCAAGGCTGAAGTTGTCATTAATTAGATTTTATGGTTGCCATCACGAATTGGTTGATCCATATGGTATCAGGTGTTTCGCCCAAGACGAGAGATGCTTACTTTTCTAGACACCTGATTCCACTCCTGTTTATATAGGTTCTCGTGCGATTTCTTCCGGATTTGACACAAATTGACACTCCTCGTTCTGACATCCTGATTTGACATCAATTTTGACATTAAAGACTCCAAGGCGGGTGTTGCGGGCAAGACTGATCTCACTCCTGTTTTGTAAAGGAGTTCGTTGATTCTAAGCCTTTGTTCTTTTGTTTTCATTTTATCATTTAGTTCGTTTCAAATTTGTCTTTTTTACTTTTTTACTTTGGACTATGCACTTTTGATCTCTCACATGGTATAAAGGTATTCTACACTAGATTCAGTGAAAATTATGTCGAATTTTAGGGTGGCACCTTTCCCTACTTCTTTTCTTTGTAAAGGAGATCTTGGTGTCCAAGCCTTTGTCCGTTTTGTCCTTGAGTTTGTATTGTTTATTTAGGTCAAGATGTGATTCAAATAGTGCTATAAGTTGCATTTGGTCACAATCTAGAATGAATTTAAAGATACCAAAGGGGCAGAGAGAAATCGTTATTCGGAAGACAGTCGAGACCATGGCCAACAAATTGAAACGAAAGACAAACACCCAACACTACACTAAAAACTAAAGTTGCACGAACGCTACAGGGTGAGTTCAGGTATTCCGAAAGGGTAAGCAACTCCTGTTTCACAAGTGGCATCCGTCGTGTTACTCAATAGACAAAGCTGTGTATAGTTAGATGTAGAGATGTGGTATGATTTCCGTTGAAACAGTTATTCAAAAAGTAAAATTGCAATAAACCCGAAATCTACATGTTACCTTGAGGCTTTCATTATTGACAAAGATTTAACCGTTAAATGCCCCCGATGTTATATGTAAGGCATTAAGAACGTAACAACAATCGACCAATCATTCATACAAAGTAAAATTATAGCAGTAAAATATAGAGACACTCTTACTTAATTTGACCTCTTCTCATTTAGTTTTTAATGAGATTTGTATTCTCATTATCGTAGCTTGAGAATCAGCGGGTTAAATTTTAGTCATAATTATAATGCACTGTTTAGGGATAACCCTTGCAATTTTGTTGGGCAATTTTTTCTGAAAATTATCAACCGCGCCTTGTTTCAGGATTTATCTTGTCTCAAAAGTCGTTATATCTTTATTTCGTTATGGATTAGGGTTAGGGTTAGGGTGAGGTCAAGTCATTGTTACCCGAGTTGTCGTTCGTACTGCCATTATGTTTCTTGTTCATTTTGTATTGTCTAACCATGCAAAATGTTTCAATTTTGAAGTGTGTAGTTTCTCCTTTTAAGTTAGGTAATGGCACAAAATTGTGGATTTTCCCTTTTAAGTGTGGTTTTCGTAAATGGCAATGTATTCCTCAGAGATAATAGGAAACACAGTGTTCCACTTAATAGGGTCCCTTAAGGGGGTTCTTAAATTAATCTGGATGTTTAATTCATCGGAGTTACAAATTCTTCTAGTTCCGGTCGATAAATGAATATTTCTGCACTATCCATAAATAATTTAGAAATTTTAATGCCGCCATTAATCTCGAGCTTTACATTTAAAAAAAAAAGTAGCTCGAGTGGAAAAAATCCCTTTTTTCCTAGTAACATCTAATATCTGATTCTGATATTATCCAACTATATTTGGCTTTTCTGGTAAAAATATGAAGGTTTGGAACAAGATATTCTACATATGACCCATATCGACTTCTGAGGTGTAAAAAATAAAACTTACTGTTGTTTTCTGTTTGACTGTTGTTATTGCTGGAGGTACAACAGAATATGTACTGTTAAAAGACGTAGTTGCACCAGAGGTGATGTTTGAACTTCTGTCAGTAGAACTCAAAGATGAACTCGCAGATAAAGGTGGTGGTGTAGTCTTTACTACAGCCGTAGAACTGGTATTTGAGTGATCCGTCAGTACCGCTGTACTTTGACTATACGTAGTTTCTGTATGTTTTGTTGTTGTTGAGCCTGATATTAAATTATGTTATTGTTATTCATTCGAAAACAGTAAATCGATTCACAAAGAGCTCAAAGCCGAGGTTACAGAAAACAGTATTGTGGAAAGATGAAAATATTGTAATTATTGTCATGCTGGACATTTATTGCCACTTTTACAATTAGTGTTAACCGCTAATCAGCAGCACTTCAATTAGTATTATCCGATAATCAGCAGCACTTAAATAGTCAGGATTACTGCCATATATTGAAATAGGTCATGAAAGATTAAATTGACCTAAAACTCTTAATATGATTCTAAAGTTTTATCAACTTTTTGTGCTAATTTTTTCCTGCAGCCAAATGTTTTCTTTCCTTAAACAATAAAATTCAACAATTTTAAAAAAAATTGCTGCATTTGCTTAACTTCTACAGCACAGAAAATACGGAAAGGCTTTTGTACAGAAGTGCATAAGAATGTGAAAATTGGTTGATGTGATGGTTAAATGTGTTTTTTGTTAATATATGGGTTTCCATATTTCAGTTTTAGTCATTCATACAGC
>JARWCS010355653.1:0-10855 GCA_034783895.1 Geukensia demissa
CTTTCATTGGATTTATAAAAATGGTTAACACAAACGTACTTAAGATTTATAAGAGTTATGTCCCTTAACATGAGTCTTACCAGTTGATGTAAGTAGGGGCAAAGAAAACTTGGCATCTTCTGATAGAGATAGGAATTAACTACATATAGTTTAACCAACTGAAGTTAGTTATATAAATGCAAATCAGGAATTCTTGCGATGTATATTATTATTAATGGTTAGCGTGCTCGCCTCGAGTGCGGAAGGTCGTGAGTTCCATCGCCGGTCAGGTCAACCGAAAACATAAAATTGGTATTTACTGCTTACATGTATCTGCTATCAGCACGCAACACTGACCAGCAAAGACTGGTCGACCTGGTATCAGAATTATGTGTCTGGGTAAAGTAGTATGTCTTCCTGTGAACTGATGCTTACTGCACTAGCACGTTTAAAATCCAGCTTAGCGTGTCAATCGAAAACAAATATAAAAATAGGAGATGTGACATGATTGTCAATGAGATAGCCATCTACCAAATAAACTAATACAAGTCCAATTATCACGGCCTTCAATAATGCCCGGGTTCATATATCATCAATCAATCTCTTCCTGCATATGCATGCAATATTTGCCTGTGGACGGTAACCAACATTTAATTAATAAATCAATTATTGCGAAAATTTGACAGGTCAATATAATTAATAAGAATACAAAGTTTACCAAAGTTGCATAAGTACGGTTACTGTTCTTACGCTGTATGCGCATTCCAATGAGTAATCTCTTATCACATTGTCGTATCAGTGACATTACAACCAAAACTCTGAGGTCAAAACATAGTAAAATAAAGTACTCAAATCCGAACAAATCGAAATGGGATGTAAAATCCAGCTCCAGGGTCAGCCAATCGGTGCAATTGCAAGACGTTTTGGAGCCTCTCCGTATTTTCAAGGAACTCGCCATTCAGTTGTTGCTATAGCATTGTTTGTATGAAATCTAATTCGTTAATCTTGCATATCCAAGCAATCAACAACTGCAGCAGTAAATAAACGCAAAATTTCTTATATTTGCAAAAATATGAATAAACCGTAGGAATATCTTTCTAAAGTACGGAAGTTAAAACATGAACATAAAGATAATTTAAATGCATACTTAAAAGTATATGACAAAAGAGAAGAGGTTCGTGCTACTCCAGCTTTAGTTTTCAATTTAGTGATTATAGCACAATATCGGTATAACACATGAACAGTAGGCTACTTGTACCTGTGCTATTGTTTGCAAGTATCAGTTACATAGTTTTTCTCAAAAGTCTAAAAACTAAATTCTAAATATTCTCATGTTTTGTTTTGATGTAAACTGTTGTCAACGCTGTATAACAGATTTTTTATCCTTATTGAGTCAGTAGTATTGACCCCGACCTTTACGATAAAAACCAACAGCTATACTGCATCCAATCAAATCGCTAAGTTGATTGTTATTTTTAATTATTGATATTTTCAGAGATCGATCGGCTGCTTCCATGTTAGATCATGCCAGTGGTTTAAGCTTGCCGTGGTTTACGGAAGGTAAGAACACGTCCAACTCTTTCATTTTATTCACGCCTATGATTTCTTGATGGTGATAAAAATGTAAAATTACATATAGCTAAACGCGTGTGTTAACGTATACATTATTATGTAATTGTCAAGTATATTTATGTACACCTATGTGCGCTAATATTTAAGTTGTCACTTAGATGCATATTTTTATCAACCGAAGCTCTTCAAATAAAAATGTAAAATTGCCTTATATCTGTTTGGACTGTGATTGGACAACGGAAGTACCACAGTTGTAATTGCACAAGCAAATATCAGTCTAATGAAAGGAGTGATTTGTTAGAAAATCAACACAATGACAAACCATAATAGGGGCACGAAATTACTCATAGATATTTCAATACGTCCATTACCAGAACGAACATGAGTATTATCCTAACTGCCTAAATTAAGGTTGTTTTATTGTAACTCTTCTGCATACAATTTTGGCATTGTCTGAGAATTGAATACATGCAAACACAATTATAAATCGGGCTTTCAATACATAGACCCCTAACGCAACTGATTAGGAAAAATATTGAAAAACCCTTTGTACACAGTTGAATTTTTCATAGATTTGACAAAATGTAGATGCTGAGAAATTGGTTGCTGTGTTTTCGACATTTCCTCAATATCGTTTTTTTTTTATGAAAGGGGTAACATAAGTTCAATCATTTTAGAATTTCTTTTATCAGATTTGCTTTCTTGAAACTGGAATCGAGTTAGACGAATTACTTCATTATAATGTCGACCGCCTCGGTGGTGTAATTGTTAGCGTGCTGGGTTCGATCCCCGGCTGGGCCAAACCAAAGACATTCTTCTTCTCCGCTAAGCACGCAGCATTTAGGAGTAAGAGCAAAGACTGGTCGGTCCCGAGTCAGAATAATGTGTCTGGGAAGTAGCATGTCTTCCTGCGGACTGTTGCTTTCGTGAGCTTGCACGTTAAAAATCCGGGTCAGCGTGTCGATCTAGTGCAAAGCAGGGTTCATGAATCATCACTCATCATTAATATGCTCTCGTCCTGAATATGTATGAAATATTTGACGCTGGACGTTAAGCACCATTCAATCAATCAGTATAATGTCTACAGTGTGCAATAGTAAAGGGTCGTTCGGCAAAATTTATCCAATATTCCGGGCCTGAACTTTTAATTTATTATTGTTTTGAACCCCTGTTCTTCGATAAAAATTTGCACATGTTGTTGATTTCTTTGATAGTGTGGGTCGTTGTTGTTGTTAGAAAGTTAAAACCAAGGGTTGCGATAATGAAATTGTTTGACAAACTGCAATTTGGGGATTCTTTTAATTATTGGTGCATGACTCCTTATTGCAATATATATATACACAACATCGCAAAATTTCTCCGAAATAAATTGATTATGCCGATTATTCTTTCATACCTGCATTATTGTTTGGTCATCTAACACCAAATCGTCTATTTACTCAACTGTAAGCTCAAATTAGAAATCACGTTTCATTTTTGTAAATTGTTCAGATGTTGGAGTAAAATCTCTGTGTGAGATCATTTGTAGAAAAGTGATACAAGACGGTGTGTTCATTTATATTTGTTTTATAATACATTGTTGAAACATCTTTGAGAGTCGAACGCACGACTAATTCCCTGTAATAGGAAAAAGAACGTTAACAAAGATAGACAAAAATCGATTTTAATTCATCAATCATTTTATTTGTTCCAAGATTATAAAAGATGATGTCAGCCCGCAACTATTTTTCCTCGCTTCAAAATCTTGCCACAACATAGTTCCGAGTGTGATCGATTGGAATCCTACACAAGATTACACTTTTCCATTGATTTTTTGTCGTCGTCTTTTATTTGTATGTAATTTGTATCAACTTGTCAGTAGTGCCAAGTAGCAGAAAACTTAAATGGAATGCAAAATTTTGAAATACAGGCTTCATGATAAGTCAAGAAAGGCCATCATTGCAAATGGTCAATATATAGTAAGTGGTTTTACCACATATATTTAATAGTGGATTAATGTAGATTACTTTCATATTTCAAAACCAATATGCTTCAAATGAAGAAATTGAACATGTATCATTTAAGGAATATTTGTGCATAATTTGGGTTGTTTTGAATTTTCATTCAGGGTTCAGAAGATATGACTGTGTACTGGTCACCAGAGTATATCCTAAGCTCGACCCACAAAGCTGACTGACGTGTGTGAAGTATGCCACACGTCATGCTCGTAAAAGATCTCTTTGAAGATTTCGAAAAAGATAAGCCTAATGCAGCTACAAAAGGCTGAAATTTTTGTCCCTACCCATCCCTCTTATTTTTGAGTAGCAGTCAAAAGCCGTTGAACTGTTGTATCCCACCCACCCCCACATTTGGTAATTTTGATAATTGTTGAACTTGTTCTAGTTATGTATATGCATGAAATATTTGCCAGTGGACTAACACCAACAATGAATCAATCGATTAATATATATGTATGGATTTCCCGATGGAGTATACATGCATGTTAAAAAGGAATTCGAAGATACCAAAGGGGCAGACAGAAATCGTCAAGTCAGAAGACAGACAAGACCATGGCCAACAATATGAAACGAAGTAAGACAAAGACCCTGGATTTTGTAGGATTCGTGTTTTTTTCAGCGTTGGTTTTCAGTGCAGTGTTGTGCGTTCTATGTTTGCCTTTCGTTTGTTGGCCATTTCCGTTAAATTTCAGATGGTACTAATTTGAGCAATACGTCTTCAAAGAATATTGACCAAATCACTTGATTGATTCATTCAATAATTTGAGACAGGGTCACCTGATGCTGTCTCCCATGGAGAGTCTTCCATGGAAAATAGTACTTCGACTGTAGCAGTTACGAATTTCAATTCAAGATTTTAAAAATATTTGTTCTGTGTTTTTTGTTAACAATCAGATATGTGACTAGAAATACAAATAAATAATTACTTCCCCTGTGGATCGGGTAACTTGAAATAATTATTTTTTCTTTAGAATGATAGTTCATTGAGTTGTCTCTTCTGTTTGATAATATTTCATGTTATCTATTTCTCCTATTCCAAGAACTAAATGTGAAAGCCTTACATTGAAAAGTTGCACCACACCTGGTATTTGAATTCATATAAACCTGCGGTTTGTTTTATTCTTTGATTTTTTGTCATTTTAATTACCACTGCCAGGGATGTATATAACAGAATATACGTCCCTGCCACTGCCTGGTTCTTTATTAGATTATGACATCAAACTTCGCATGGGAGGATTTTGATTAAGTTATAATATATAACATGCACATAAAATTAATTTCAAATTATAATGAATACTTCTTGTAGTACTTTATAATAAGGAATTGATTGAAAGTCAGCTGGAAAGACAGATTTCATCAGAGATTGTAGGACATGGGTAAATGTATTGGTAAATCATTTCTGTCACATAAACTTAGACAATTACATAAATAAGCACTTAACCTATAAATAATCGATTTTCAGTCTCCTATGTTATTTGCTTATTCCTTTTATGTTGAATCCAGATTTCAGCAGTAACATATAGGAAGATATAGATAATTATTTTTCTGTCTGGCTGTCAAAACCTTTTGAATACTTACCAGATATACTGATCACAAATAGAAACGCAACATGAAAACATTTATCGATCTTAAGTGTTGCTTCCAAGGTGCCTGGGACTTAGTTTAACATAGGACTTCATAGGAAATACATACAAAAGACGTTTTGAGATCCAGTGAATGGATTGAAACGAAACGTGGTGTGAATGTATCTTGAGCTGCTGACCAATTGTTTTTGCTTGGTGTCGTTCAAGATGGCTGCTCGTCAGAGACTAATTTTAACATTACACTCTTTGCGAAATACATAGGAAAAGGCTGCTTCGTGAGAACTAATAAATAAATGAAAACCAAACGTGGTGTGAATATTCCTTATGAGGTATTGACCAAGATTATAACAGCACCCGTTGTTGACCTTGTCGGAAATGCATAAAAAGAGGTCTTCTTTAGAACCAATAGACGGACTAAAAAAAAAAAAACATGGTGGGCCTCAGACGGGGACTTGGTATTACAAAGGACACCATGTAAAACACGAACAAGACGTCTTGAGAACTACGGAATGGATTTATATCTAAAAGACCAGCATGTTCCTTATGAGTTGGTAATCAGGTGTTTGTTAACATATTTTATGATTGTATTCCACATAACAGCAATCGGGAAGATAACTGTGGTAGTGGTTGGTCGATTGTCATTGTAGATGAAATCAATAAAACTTTGGAGCCCTTTCTTGATTCCTGAATATATGTAATTTAAGTTTTAAATTTGGTAAAAGCAAAGCGTAAATATGGATTTAAGAACTTTAAAACAAAAAATCACAAAAACCCACAAACAAATTCGCAGCAACATACATTACATTGTCCTCTATCAGCACATTTGTCTTGTTTTATTTTAGTTGGACTATCATTGCCGACAATCTTTGCTGAGACGCTAATCAGTTTCATTTGATAAAAAACCAACTTTATACAAAAGTTGCCAAGAGCATCATACTGATGACTTACAAATAAACCTCATTTTAAGCTATATGTATAGCAATAGGACAACTAAATTGCTTATATTTTTAGTGTATACTAAACATCTTTCAAATTTATGTTGCCAATGTTGTATAGATATTGTGAGTTGTGTTAAGCTATACCCATGTTTCAAGTAGTGACCTCTCGTGAGCAGCTTTAGAAAATAGAAAGACCAACATCAAAACATTCTAAAAACAGGACTTTTATAGAAACAAAACCCAGCGGTGCGGACATACAAGGAATGATGCCTTCTCAGCAATTCTAGGGATTTCCAATTTAAATAAAAACTGCAAATTTCTGAAAGATCATTTCAGTGGTTTTAAATTTGTTCAACATGTTTGATGTCATTTGTAGAATTTTTGATTCTAAACCTTCCGGAATACTCGGTTCTGTGAGTCAATGCGGTACCATTTCATTTTAGTTTTTTTTTATTTTAGTTGTTTCAGTACTTTGTTTGTGTTTCTCGCATGGTGTTTTGATTTACTGTTTAGAATGCATTTGTCGAATTTTTGAAGAAGGCTTAACGAAAATTGGTGGTTTAACCGTAGCACTCAAATTACGGATATTTCGATGTTAAAGGTTACCATTGAGAAAACAATTACCGTATTGATTGTGGTTTCATTTTTAAATTAAGTTTTTTTTGTGGAATCACTACATAAAGATCCAATCAAGCCGAAGAAAACAAAAATCGTCTTATATTAAAGTTTAGTCGAAATTTAGAATCTGTACGATATTCTAGTTAGCAATTTTAAAGAAGGGAATGTTAAAAAAGACATTTGATCAACTTCGAAAATTGCTTTTATCTGATGTGAATATATTCGATTGAAATAATCAGTTCCTTTAAACTGATTTTGTAATTAATTACAGTATTACGTAAAGTATGTCAGTTTCATATAATTGGTTTGGAAATGAAAATCGAACCATAATCATGGCAAGTCTACAGAGTTAATTTTATACCATTAAACCTGTACAGAGGATAATGGCTGATCAATAGTTCCTGTTTCCGTTAATGTGCAAAAACTTCGGTTTTGAAGAGATAATTTCCTGGATAGTGTTATAATTTACAATGAACAATGTCGTTGTGTGATTTTAATAAGAGGCCACTGAACGATATTTCAGACTTAAACTCTTGACAGATGTAGAGAAGATAAATTAAACAGGTAACGTAGAGAAACTATGCGCGTGGTTTTTGAAATTTATTACGCATTGTGCAGGAGTTTGTCTACACTATTTTAATTTTTGTTAGCTTTAATCTTACTGTTGTTTCTTCAAAATATAGATAAAATAGTACGGTTCTCTTTTAAAAGTTCACAGTATATGCAATTATATTTTGAGCCAAAACCCAATTTAATTAAAATATTTGCCTCTAACCAAAATCCACAATATTACGTTTGTGATGACCATGTGTATATATTTTGCAGATGTAGGACCAAACGGTGCTATAAAACCAAACCACAACAATGGATGAATCTAAAATAGACGACGAGTCAAACAATGATTCAGTGTCACACTCTGAAATGCGAGCGATACTATGGGGTCGCCAGCTTTCCCGCTCTCAAAGTGAACCTCAGCGTGTTAGTGAATTCGAGGAGAATAATTCAACTATTAGTAAAATGAAACGACCGACAAGTCTCAGTGATGAGTGGAAAGAATTACAAAAACTTAAAATGAATAAGAATCCTGTCACAGAAACATTGCTTCCTCAATCATCTCAGAATGTGCAAAGCCGACGATCAATTTGGAAGAATTTCCTGTCACTTTGTGCTGGATTAATGTTGGCATTTATGTCATTCCTGCCTTTGAGGAACATTCAAAATAGTATTTATCCCATAGACAATTTAGGTACAATATGTCTGTCCTCGATGTATGCCTCGTTCATTGTAGGATGTACAATATCACCTTGGCTTGTTCAAAACGCTCGACCAAAAGGTCTGATTTTGTTAGCAGTAGCTAGTCACGTGTTTTATGTAGCAGCTAATTTATATCCATGCTATTTAACTTTAATCCCTGCCTCTGTTTCATTTGGCTTCTTACAGGCCCCATTATGGTCTGTTCAAGAACTGCTGATAGGTAGCTATGGCTCCAGTTATTCTGCAATTACTGGAATCAGATTAGACAAATCAATTCGGCAATTTCAAAGTGTTTTCGTCATATTTTGCCATTGTGCTCAGATCCTTGGAAATCTTATTGAATCGTTAGTGCTGAATCTTAATGATATTAAAAGACTGCCACCTTCAAATATTACCAATATGGGAATTTCATTCAACTGTAGTGAAGGATGTCTAGGAAAATTTGGATTTGAGATGAAACCTCCTGTTCAAATTGTTGAAACAATCGATTATCTAGAGATTCTGAAGTTTGTTTACTTAGCATTTTCATGCTTTTCAATGATCTTAATTGGAACATGCTTAAGGAAACCAGATATTATCCTCAATAAGAGAAAAATGAGTTTATTGGAAAAGCTAGGGAATGTTTTGATTTTCTTTAGAACAAAGACGTGTGCTTTGATAGGTATCCTGATGGTATTTACTGGAATGCAGCAAGCTGTGGTGATAAGTGACGTAACCATGGTATGTATGAATAAATTTTAAAGGTCTCTGTTTATGCAAGAAATTAAAAACATACATTGTTTATTAGTAGCTGCAAAACACTACTGACGTCTTCCTCCAGCATATATTTAGTTATTGAGAGCTATTTCGATACAATCGGCATATATCGGCAAGCTGTAAAATACCCCGGAAATAAAATCTTCAAATGTAACATCTATCAGCCAAATATAAAGACATCCACTGGATTACAGGTAAGATTTCCCGTGTTTGAGTTTTAAGCTCTTTGATTTGCAAATATATATTATTTGGATTTACGCCGCTACAAAAACATGGTTTAAAAGGAGCTGTACACAGTCTCTTTCATTATCTGGCGTATAAACATAATTTTATAAATTGTTCTTGAGTTCGACATAATTCTTATGTTTATATCAAATTATAGAAAACCGTGGAAAATAACAGATATATGGTTGTCATGATGTTTTAATACTTTAAGAATCTAAGGGAATAGACCAAGATTAAAGGACATGGCACTTACTAATCGTTGGTACGGATGTTCACAAATTTATCTGAAACATCTCAATTACACGGAATAATATCAACTCGGACAAAATTTTTTATGAAACTAAAAACTTTAAAAGAGTTACTGTTTTAAGAGTTATCTCCCCTAACCAAGGTCAACCCCCTATATCGAAGTGTATGTAAACCAACTTAGCGTTTTCTCAGGTATATGGAACTGAAAAACTAGGATTGTCGTCAGTTGGTTATATGATGATGTGTTATGGCACCTGTCAGCTGGCTACACTTCTGGTATTGGAAAGAATGCAGAAAAGATTTCGACCAATCGTTTTCATTTTGAAAGGTACTATGAAATTATGCGATTTAATATTAATTTTAAGATGCTTACACTTAAGGGAATTGCTGCTATCTGCTTTGGCCATTGAAGTCATCAGTAATACCAAAACGAAAATTATTATATAAAATAGGAGATGAAATAGGTGTTGTGGCATGATTATACATGATACAGTCATCCATCAAATAACAGTCGATACAAACTTTGCGGTCTTAAATAATGAACCGTAGTCCATTCCATAACAGAAGCTGTAAAACACCAGTAAAGACAATTTATATAATGTTGTGTAATATATTTTATATCCTTTTTTGACAGTCTACATTTCGACATGTATTGATTCATTATTGATGAAAAAGTCGGAAACAATGTTAATCCATTGTATTACAGAATATTTCCAATATTGTTAAAAGGCCGCATTTCTATTGGACAGTAACATGACAACGAAAATGTTTACACATCGATAAACTAATGCTGATTACGTAATGAGACTACATTAATACACTTACAAAATAATTCCCCTCTTGGAATTAACTTGTGGCATCATTTGACTCATGAACACTAATTAAACTTTACATAAAGTCCTTCGGACTTTATTTTTACTTGTAATTGAGTTGGCTGGGTTACACAATAAGAAATTCCTTTAAAATAGGATTTTTACGATAATGTCAGTCTATTGTGGGAAATAAAGACAGCTTGAAGTAACAGAATATATCACTGAGTTGCAGTTAAATTAATAATGCACACCAAATGAAATTTGCCACAACTTAAGTCAAAACATATTGTAATTTCAGCTATCAAGAATGTCATGTTGTTTATCGTTGGACAAATCATACATTTAAAATTTTAGTTTTCCTCAACACAAACAATTTCCCATAACCCCTCTATGCTAAAGATTTGACATAGTAAAAAAAAACATTCTCAGACTGGCGCGTTTTCATAGAGTGTTTTAGCTAGAACATAATTAAACTTGAATATGATATATTTCTTTTGTAAAAATTTTGATACAGATTCACTTTTGTTGTGTCAAATTTCGTTTGGTTTAATATAGTTATTCAGAAAGAATTGCACAAAGAAAATGCGAACATATAAAATTGAGTCTCTTGGTTTCTTCCGTTATAAGCTCAAATCAGCTATACTAATATTCCGTTTTTTGGGGGGCATTGACACTGATAATCAACACCAATTGTACAAATTTTACCTGATGACATGCATTTTAGACAGAACATTTTGAAAAATTTCATTTAACTATCAATGCATTCTTTGTTCAGTAATGCAGTAGCAACGAAATATAACTAAGTGTCTTTAAAAACGGTGAAAAAAGGAATTCGAAAGGGGCAGACAAAAATCGTTAAGCAAGGAGAAAGA
>JARWCS010355674.1:0-10854 GCA_034783895.1 Geukensia demissa
ATATTGTGATGGTACAGTGTTCGGAATTTCTACATGTTTTCTCCGTTATTGGAACATTCATTTTTGTCCAATCAGAATAGTATATTTGGTCATGTGACTTTCGTTGCTATGCTGTTAGCGTCTTTAAGAACAAAGGCTACAAAGCGAGTATAGTACCCGACTTGCGTCGGGAAAAAGCCAGAATATTTCATATAGGTTCATGCTATCAGTCTGTAAATATACTAACTCGAGCTTTACAATTCTAAACAACACAGAAGTCATCCTTAGGGACAACTATATGAATTATATCAAATAGTCAACACTCATGTTATCATACAAAAACCAATTAATTGCTACAATGAACATGCATAATAAATAGATACAATTAATTCAGCATTTGTTCAGTATTCAATGTTAATAATAATATCTTTTCTGTATTAAAATTCTTTTGAGTTCCAATTCAATATAGGTTCAATTATTATCTAAGTGCCCTGGAAAATTTTAAATACAATGGTAATTACTGGTAACATTTTCAAACCATTGATCTTTCTTAGTTTACAGTTTTGATTGTTTATGGTCCCACATTTTCCTTACAATACATTAAGTATCTACAATGTAGGGATGTCTTGCACTCAACATCCAAACCACAGCATTTCTGTTTACATAATACATGTATCAAAAATGGATGCAATACCACAAGAAATGACAAACACAAAATTGACAATATTTACCTTTCACTGATTTTAGCTGGTTGCCTACCATCTGTTTGGCGATGAACGCTGCCATATTTTATGGTTTTGAAGGTCAGTAATAGAGTATTATCCTTCCTTTACATATCAAAATCTGTAAAAAATAAATAGAAGAATATGAATTATAATCACCAGTAATAATGTCAGCCATAACTTACACAAACCTAGTTTTTACATCATTTCTGTAAAATGACAAAACCACCAACAAACTGTGTATAGATTAAATACGATATTGTGGAATGCTGGATTACAGTGTCATACAGCTTCTAGTTAAAAACTTATGTCCGTAGGTTCTTACCCCCACTTCTCCTTGTCAAGACAAAGTCAGAACACACAATACTGTTTTATACAATGGATAATAATCTTCTGAAAAATTTAACAGAATGGAATTTGGGATTTCCATCAATAATTTGTGCTCCGAAGATCAATGGCATGATTAATTGATTACATTGATTACCCTTTACATTTATTACTTAATTAGTCAATATTGTCACTGTCTCCATTATTTTTATGAAATTTGAAATACTGAATAGAAGGATATATATCATAATTCTGTCATTTATGTTCAATTTTCATTGTTTCGTTAATATTCTTGTTTATTGTATTTTATTGTAATGCTACAACCCAAATAGGTTGAATGTCTGCATTGAAATAAATTTTATTTTGTTGACATCTGAAATTTTGGTTAACAAAGTAACCCCATGTGTTATATGCATAAATACTGCACATTTTTCAACTGATATATCATAACCTTATCCACGCTTTGATAAAAATGCTGGATTACATTTGAAAAATTATAAACAGCCAATTTCAGCTGATATCTAAACTAATTAACAACTTGGAAGTACAAAGAAAACCTACAAACACAGTATATTTCTATTAATGATCAATTTTTATGACACAAACATTGATGCTGCGTTTCTATTACTAATTCAGTTTTTATAATTGTACCTACAAGTTAAAAACCACTTTAAAACAGGTTTCTTTTTGGCTCTTTTGAAACAGTAGCTGAACACTGAAATCTTAGCCTCCCAGAGGTTTTCTGAGGGAAGATATGAAATTAGTTACACTTGAGCAGCTTTGATTTAAATGTTTAGCTGTTGTAATAAAAAACAAGCTGAAAAGAAAACTGATTGCTTGGAAAAAGCATTTAGAAACTGAAACAGGAATAGGAATTTAACTATGGATAAGGTATCAATGTTTGTGCCATAAAATACTCAATACAAGGAAATATATTGTTAAAATCTGAAGATATACCACACATATTTTTCTCTGGTAATAAAACAATGAATTCAAACAGTACCTTTTAAGTTTACACTGTGACATTAGTAAAGGAAAGAAAATTAACAAAACTAAAAAATTAAACAACAACTGTTCTAAACTCAGGGAATTTTCATGGCAAAAATCTTAAACTCTTCAGAAGAAAAAGCTTTAAATAAAAATCAAACATACCAAATACATGTATTTCAACAATCAGAATTTAATGACAATGACTTTGAATGTTTGGCATTTGGTTACTATATCAAAAGTCAGTTAAAACTGTGCCCCTTTAATTGCAGACTTATTCCTTTACTGTTATGAATCCCAGTTTATGGCCAAACTCCACAAAGATCCTTCTAAATTTGATTTAATAGATAAATTCAATAAAACTAACCACTATCTTGACAATACCTTTGCAGTTAATGACCCAGACTTCTCAAAATGTTTCACTACAATGCACCGAATCAGAAATTAGACTTGTGTCCTCGTAAAATGCAATGCACAATCTCAGATACTTGTAAATGATGTCTTGACCAATGAAAAACAACCAGAACAATGATGTTCCCAGAATTCATTTGCATTTCTGAAATGGTCCATTGACCCCAAAGAATTTACTTTGAAGGAGCAGAGGTTGTCCTATTTCTGGATTTAAAAGTCTTTGTTTCAGCAGGTTAAATTAAAAACTAAAAAATATAACCAGAGAGACAATTTTTTCATTCCCTATTGTAAATTTTCCCTTCCTTGATGGGAATGTCCTCTTGTTTCCTTCATTCAGTAGATATATTTCTCAACTGGTTCATTTTGCTGGTGTATGCAGCAAATTTAAGATTTTAATGAACATAATCTTTGTATTACAGCAAATTATTGAGTCAAGGATTTTGTTACCATAAATTAGTTAAAACATATACCAAATTCTATAAAAATATTTAAGTTTGGTTGCAGAAAATATAGAATATCACAGCCAAACTTTTATGGAAATGTGGTAAATAAAGCTCTTTTTAAACACAACCCATTGGGACTTGTCAGTTACCTGAATAAATTTATCTATTGAATATTATTTTAAGATCTTTGAATATTGTCTTTTTGGTATCAACATTGACTCTCTGCTCAACAATTTACATCAAAACTCATTTTAAATATTTCCAAATAATTTTTAAAAAATTTTATTAATTCATTTATTGTTAATTTTATAATTCCTACATACATTCTTTTTCCATTCATGAATTTTCCTTGTTACATTGTTGCTTAGCGTCAGTTATGATGTCATATTGGGCATGAGCCTACAAGACTACTTAAGCTCTGTAAATCTTTGTTAAAGTTGTCCTGATGATGGCAGGTTTCTGCCAAAACTAGTCGACATGAAATAAAAGATTATAGGCATCCTATGGATTGTTGTTGTTATGAAGGCTATTTTGCAAAACTCATTTTAGTCAATATTTTGTTGCAATTTTTGTCTGACTTGATGTCATTAATTTTTTTGGGGGCACTTGCACAATATGGTGTTTTCTTTGGCTGTTAATAATTTTTTTGCATCATCTTCTTTTTCTATATACATATATCAGATTAGAACACTACTGAAGGACTGTTAGTAGGACTGCTAACAATACTAGTAATAAAATGTTAAACATCAAACACAAAGTGACTGCCTCCAAAACCTTGATCTATATCTGGAGCTACTGTATGTGGCTAATCTAATAAGCAAGTTTATATACAAAGCCTATCTCATTAACCACTATTGTTTGTCTGGCCACAGTAATACAGCTATTAAGCCTCACATTTTATTGGACAGACTTTCTAATGATATGCAAATTTGATTTCTTTCCAGATGAGTGCATATCTTATTAACAATTCATTCTCTTTGGAAGAAAACAGCCACAGTATTTACTTTAATATTCTTATTAACACAAATGATTCATATTTCATCAAATGTCCAAATATCTGCTACAAATGATTTTAAACATCAGACCAAAAATCATTACAAATAAAACTGGTATTTCCTTTGCACATGTGTAACTTTAAGGTTATACTTTCTGAAAATGCTTCCCTTTAACAGTTCAAAAATTATCAAAATAAAAAAATCAAATTTGGGTAAAGACAGAAGAAAGTTGTTTTAAAATCATTTTGTTTTTAGTAAGTCTATAAGCTCTGTTTACTTATTAAACTTCTTTTTATGACAATTCCAAATCCATTGAAGGTGTGTTTCTTGTTTTGATCATAAGGCCAACATTTTTATTTAATTTCTGACCCCGTTTTCAGAGATAATCAAATAAAATTACTAGTTAAAGTGATGATCATCAATTTTTAATTTGTTTTCAAGACCTTCCATATTTTTTCTATCAAAGCAAAATAACTTCAAAAAGGTGTGATTTTGGAAAAAAAACTCAAGATTATTACATAATTTAATAACTAAATGAAAATTTAATGTTAATGATTAAATTTCTATACAAATAAGTGATTACTTCCTTCAATTAACTAATTCGCACATTTTAGCACTATATAAAAATTTTATTAAGTGTTGGTTGGAAAGTTTAATTTGTTCTGCTTCACAAAATCCAAACTTTTATTTTTATTTCCACCTCCCTACCCACTTTTTTCTTAAAAATTCTCTTAAACAGAAAATTGGAAAAAATGTTCGCCTAAGACAATAGTACTAAACTGTAATAGTGAATGATGAAGCTCATTTCCGATGGAATAGAAAACATTAAGCTGTATGGATAGGAATTCCAGTTCTCCAAGCCAAACTAAAAAAACCCAACAATTTCTGAGACATAATCAATGTGAGCAACAAACAAAATCAACAAACACAAACAATGACAACTTAAATAAGAAAATATAACACTTCAATGATTCAATAAGTTATCAGTGAAATTTCTGCCAAGTTCTGCATCATTTCCATATGTTTATAATATGACTTGTCAGGAGTCCAATGTATTCTAGTGAATGCCAATCTTTATGTCAATTTCTGCGGCCTACATAATGATCGCCAGTTCCCCCAGTTAATGTCAATCAATATTATGCAGTATGGAGGAGTCCAATATTGTGTTATCCCAAGAGTCAATGCCAAATTATACTGCCTGTAATGTCAATATTTCTGATCAACTAGTTCTTACATATTATAGATTACAACTATTGTCATGAGAAATTGAACTTTGTGGTAACATTTTTTTTCTGATAAAATATTGATGGTAACTTTTACCACACATCAGGTGGTTGAATAACATTATACACAAGTGGCAATCAGTGACATTTGGCTTGAATATACAGGTCCAATGACTGCAAAAAACAGACAAAACCAACAGATGGTTAGCAAATTCTTCATTGATTAAAAATCATTCCTCCCATCTACTTCATTCCAAATAATACAAAAGAATTAATTTTGGAGATCATGTTGTTTCTGTCTTGTTCACAGATGAAGAGTAATTTTAACCATAAATTTCAAAAAACAATATCTGCCTGACACTTGACTAAATATGCCTGCCAGTCAAATCTTTTTTTGGCAGAAAATAATTTTCTTATTCTCATATCTTTAATCACAGCAACCAATTAAGTTCCCAAATCATAAGTAATTAATCTGGCATATAATAATTTTCTGGTAATACAAAGATAATGTTCACTAAAATCTAAAACAGTGCTATTTACACTGGCAAAACGGACAAGTTAGAAATATATACACCAAATGAAGAAGCCAAAGAGATGCCCCTGTCAAGTAAGGGAAAATTAATAGGGAATGAGAAATCATCACTCTGGTTGTCTATATTAGTTTGGAGTTTACCTTGTGAAACAGAAACATTTACTTAGTAAATCCAGAAATATCCTGATTAGCTTTATTTAAATTACAGGTAAGTTTCTTTGGGGTAAATTGAAGTGACATATTTGAAGAAGTCCAGGTTATTTACTGCAAAGTTATCATCAAGATATCATAATGTATTATTTTTATCAGATTCAGAAGGAGCTATTTAGAGCTCACTCATCACTAAGAGTCAAAAGGCCCAATAAAGACATTTAAAAATTCTAATTAAATTGGCATTCAAACCACTTTTTTCTGTTTGTATTAACAAATCTTTCTTTTAAACACATTTGCACAATCACTTTAATCTTCAAGAACCAAATAGACCTTACACTCCACCACCCAACCACACCCCTACAAAAACAAAAATATAAGTAAAATGTATACATGTAGCAGTGTTTCAATTGCATCATGATAGAGTTGAAGGAATGTTATCAGAAAAAGTTGAACAGGTGAATAATGTTATCAAGTGTGGATACAGTATTTTTCAGTATTAGTCCAATATGAAAAACATTTTTACCATTTGACAGCAATAAAAGACAAAACACTGTTGGCACAATTACTGAATGCTCTGAGACAAATCTAAAGCGGAAACCACCAAAATCAAATAAAATACAACAATTTCACATACCCTAGAAGAATGCACATTTTAGTTCCTTTTGCCCCTTTAAAATTGAAAACAGTAACATTTGAAACATAAGCTTATTGTATTAATTATCAATGAATATTTCCTGATATTTAACTTAGCTTTCCAAATGAAGCTTTTTCTCCACACACTATCTCTTTATCCTTTAGACATTACATGTTAAGGCTGTTTATACTATATCCAACATCTGTCACACATTTGTAACAAAGTGATTTTATAACACTGGTTTAACAATCAAAGATCAAAATAAAATATAGATCTTACATTGAAAAATGGTTGTAAAAGCATAACCCATTAATTCTACAGTAAGTCAAAAGACATTAATATTTTACTTTTACCTGATAAATGTCCATCTGTCATATACAATATCTGAATGGTATACAGGTACAACAGTATCACAGTATGATCAAAACCAAATATAGCTAGAACACATAAGAAATGAGAAGATATATATAGAATAACTGATGTTTTGAAGGTTGAGGTTGGAATTATCATCAGTATCTCAGTAAGCCTGATAGGGTGGCTGTGATTCAGATGATAATTTCAATGTTGACCTTCAAAATGTCTGTTGCTCTTTTTATGGGGAATGTCACAATCAACATCATGTTACTGCTTGCCTTTTCCAGTATCACTACTATAAGCTTAGGGGCACCTAATACTGGAAATATCAGGCAACAAAATCAAAGAAAAATTACCAAACTGCAGATAATAATGGTTTCAGGTTCTGTTTATCTTTTTTAACAATGTACACTTCTTTGACAATTTTTCTACATCTATTTTTTTTACTAAATACTGCATGAAGTTAGCACCAATAAAAGAATTGGCACTGAAGTGATGGAAATATGAGGAATAAGTCAAAAGATGAAAACACAAGCAATAACAAACAATGCTTATATTAAAAACATAGAAAATATCCATGTCCATGGGACACAAATAACCTAGTCCAGTCAAACAAGAAGTAGACATATGACATACCTGAAACATATTGAATGCTCAAAGAGGGAGATCTCCCTCTTTTCAGCTTTTCTAAGTGGAAGATTTTGTGTGACAACCTTTTTTTGTAAAAAGAAAAAGTTAATTTTGTTAGAAATCAAAGTACACAGATAAGACAAAGACATAAAATCTATGAAATATTGTTATTCTACTAATGATTTTTTATCAAAATTTGAGCAAATAGTACAACAAAAGGATTAAATAATTGTTGATTGCTTCTAAATGATTATTGTATTACATAAACATTGCATTTACATTAATTTAAAAAGCCATCTAGAATATAATTTGTGCAATATCTCTGCATGAGGGAGATTTGGGTGAGAAATTTGTTAAAGTGGGAATTAAATCAGTGTCTCCCACATGGGAGACTTTCTTAGAGTGGGAGATATACCCAAGAGGGAGTCTCTCTCCTAAAGTGGGAGGGTTAACATGTATGCTGAAAGGGGATAAAACAGTACAACTCATGCTGATAATACTTCCGACTAAATGTCATATAAATCCAACATAAACAAGTAGAGAAATCTTTGATGAAAATTGTTACGATGTACAGATATACAGACAGACAGGAGTTATACTTAATAACCCTTTCACCTTAAGGTGGGCCATACATACAAACATACAAAATCAAGGAAATTAAACTCAGATGTGATGGAAAGGTAAGCTTTAGGACTGCAAAACTGCCTGTCAAATCCCACCTTGATAGAAGAATAATTAAATGTGGTCAAAAAGGGAAAGATCCATTTTCATTTGGGAAACAGATTATCCCAGTCAACCCACTTGTCAAGATTGACCTCAGTAGTAAATTTTGATTTCATTGATGACTTAAACATGGAGAAATGTTGTCTTGTAAATGAAGCTTTGGGATCATCAGCTAAGTTCTCTTGTTCTTAACACAGTACATTTAACAATACATTAGGCTGTAGGAAAACTGAAACTTGTGATGTGGATATTCAATACTGAAAAATCATCTAATATGCAGTAGGGAGTTTTACTTATTTTTTTGTGAGGTTGTTATAGTAACAGTCAGACGAAGGGTATTTGTTGTTCACTGGAAAAAATATACATATGTGACCATTTCACAATCTGTGATATTTCTCAGATCAATAGAACTGTAATGC
This sequence comes from Geukensia demissa, assembly GCA_034783895.1. Classification (NCBI taxonomy): domain Eukaryota; kingdom Metazoa; phylum Mollusca; class Bivalvia; order Mytilida; family Mytilidae; genus Geukensia; species Geukensia demissa. Next base: position 8,533 of record JARWCS010355674.1, read on the forward strand.
ACTTTTATAAGACATATATTCTATATGGATCATGGCTATATCTTATCTGGTTTGATATTATCTTGATATTCTCTTGCATCCCTTAATACTGGCTATCAAATATACTATATTTAATATTGGTCCATATGTATCACAAACAGTCATAAATAGAAGTTTATTTGATAGTCAAAATCTCCTGTAAAATAAAAACTATATATGGTTTAACTTTAAAAGCTTACATGGATTAGTAAGAGATTCCAGCAGAAATATATTATAGAACATTAGTTTTATATGGAGTTGAAGACAGATTATACAGAGACAGAATCAATGAATAAATGTTAACCACAAAGCAATATCAACATACATATTAGTACTATTCTCTCAGATAAATACATCAAATACATTGTCAAGTCAAATTAGAATTTCTATTTTACATTTTATGTAAAGGTTATATACCTTATATTGACCTTTTATGGTCTAAATTATCATAAAAAATAATTTATCTTGTTCCATTGTAATCCATATGGGAGTCTGTATATCAAGACTTGAAGCTAGTTTGGATAATTACTATAAAAAATAAGGAAAAGATGTCATCAGTAAGCTAATTATAAACAACTGAAAACAAGGGAAAGGGAAGAAGGAACACGTACTACCTGTGCAGTGAATTACTGATACGGGGTAAATTTCAGAGAGACTGCACTCCAAACACAAGAAAAACAGAGGGAACTTACAAATCTAAAGGTCTCCATGAGGCTTCAACAAGGGTGTACATTTTATAAAGCATTAAAAAGTTTACAACAGTCATAAAACATTGGTAAATGTGTATTTTGGAATGGGTCAATGCCATAGGTACCCTCTGGCATTCACAAGCCCAGCTGTCATACTTGTCTGACATGCAATTCATCACATACTGCTACACAGAAATTTGCTGTATTTATTTAAATTCTAAACCCCTGAAATTAGAGAAAGGTTCATTTCTTGTAATTGCACATGGTAGAACTCATTCCGCTGAATTTGGCTCCTTAATTTGATTCTTTGGATATGGTAACTTCTACAGCTATGTTTGGATAAGTTTTTGCTTTAATGGTGCTGATCAAATGTTATTCCTTGAAATAAATATATTTGTCATCACTAGGCATCTGCTGTCTGTAACCTTTACATTTGCAAATTCTTCTATGAAACTGCTTGGCCAAATGAAACTAAAATTTCCAGAAAGCATCATAGAAGGTCCTTTTCAAAATATTCTCATTTTGTCCCATTGAATTTAAAACATGGCTGCCAAAGGCAATTTTTGATTGGCTGATCTTAAAAAAGGTCTTCTCTGAAACCACAAGTCCCAAATAGAACCAAACTTTACAGGAAGCATCTATAAAAGGTCCTTTAGAAAATTACCTAATTTAGTTCAAATTGGACTACATGTATGTACGTGGACGTCATGTGCAATTCTGGTTTCTGACTGAGTGATTTTAAACAAGTTTGCCTGTTCCTCAACAACTACCCATTCAAATGGAATCAAACTTGACAGGAAGCATGTTTTGAAGGTCCTTTTCAAAATTTCTTCTATTTTCCCTATCAGATATCCTTTTCAAAATTCCTTCTATTTTCCCCATCAGATAATGAACATGGCATTTAATGTTTCTGATTGACTGAAATGTCTTCTCTAAAAAAAACTATTTTAAATGGCACCAATGTTGACATAAAACCTTTACAAAGTTTCCTAATTTTGTCTTGATCGGACTCAGACATGATTGCAATAGGCAATTGTTGTTTATGATTTTTAAAAATTCTTCTCCTCTGAAATTACCTAAGGCAAAATGGAACCAAACCTTTGAAGGTCCTTTTCAAAACTCCATCCTTTTTTTTCCAATCAGACTTTTATTATTGCTGCCACAGGCAATGCCAGTTTGTGATTGGCTGATTTTTAAAAAAAGTCTGAATTTTCCAAGCCAAATGGAACCAAACCTGACAGGAAGCATCTACAAAGTTTCCTTGTTTTTTCCTGATAGGACTACAAACATAGCTGCCAAAGGCAATTCTTGTTTCTGATTGGCTGATTTAAAAAATGATTCTCCTCTGAAACTGCAAAGCCATACAAGAAGCATAAATGGAATTTCCTTAAGCTTCCTTGTTTCACTCATATCGGACTACAAACATGGCGGCCACAGGCTATTTTTGTCTTTTTAATTTGCTGATTAGTTAATTAAAAAAAAATCTTCTCTGAAAGTTTCTCTAAAAAAAAAGAGAACAGCGTTCCGAAATCCCCCGTCTATATGGCATAGTGAAACAAAAATTTTTTATACAAATTTTTGACACAGTAATATGTTTGATACTGTAATGTGTTTG
>JARWCS010355685.1:0-10854 GCA_034783895.1 Geukensia demissa
TCCGTTATGGTATGGACTCTGGTTCATTGTTGAAGGCCATAATGGGACCTGTAGAAGTTAAAATTCTACTGTCACTCGGTGGTTGGCTGTCTCATGGACAATCATGCCACATCTCCTATTTTTATTCTTGCCTCAGTCTGTAGGTCCTAGAATACAGTTGTTCCATCCATTAGTGATGTCATAGAGTGCATTTTCTTCTCCCATTCGGATGTTAATCCTACGGCTGATTTCATCGTGGTGGTCTTCGTTCTCAGGTTTATCTGCGAACAGTAGGTTCAGGGCTTTCTTCTTCTGTATTAATTTGAGACGTGGTAGAATCGAAAGCAGTATCTTGATCTGTCTCTTGGTGTAAAGCGATTCCAGTTACAGAGCTGTCTTCAACATTCTCTGTGTCGATCGAAGTCCGTGTGTTCCCTGTGCTTTCTGTAACATTTGATTCATCAGACTCCTGAACAAGAGGTGTTGCCACAGTGATGATTGAATCACTGTCTTCCTCTTCGTTTGTCTGATCAAATGATATCTCTATTCCATCCCCTCATCAGATGAATCATCCTTTGTTTCCATATTCCGTGAATCTTCCTGATCCTTTATATCCGGTTCGTTTGTCTGATCAAATGATATCTCCATTCCATCTTCTCATCAGATGAATCATCCTTTGTTTCGATGTTCCGGGAATTCTCCTGATCCTTCATATCCGGTCGTTATGCAGGTGTTTGTCTTTTGTGTGACTTTCTTCGAGCCGGCAAAGGTGTGTCGCTGATGACACCGATTGGCAATAAAAAGTTACGATGCAATGTCTTTTACGTCCTTCGTCACTTTCCTTCATCACCATAAAAACTGGTATTTCTTCGTTGGGTTGACTAATCACGATATATATGTCCTTTTCCCATCTGTCTGCCAGTTCATGCTTCCCTTCAAAAGCAACGACTTTTACCAACACTCGGTCTCCTACTCTGATTGTTCCACCTCTGAGTTTGTTGGTATTAGTTTTTGTCTATCTGGCTCTGGATTTCTCTGCAGCGGCATTGGTCAACTCTTGTGCTTGCGCAATCCGGTGTCTAATGTCCTTGATGTATGCTGAGCTAAGATCATGTTTGCTCTCCCTAAGACCAAACATTGCATCAACAGGTAACTTTGGGTTCCGTCCAAACACAAGCAGGTATGGCGTTTGTCCGGTACTCTGATGACGGGTGCATGGACAAGCATATACAAATACATTTGCCATCCAGTGGTTCTTCTTACTGGGCTTAGTTTAAACATATTTCATTTGCAGATTGTTGCAAAATTGATCAGACGCAAGTTTTATTAACTTATGAAGTCTTTTTCTATACAATATCTTACAATACAATTTCAGCATGCAAATATATAGAATTTGCCGAATTTCTAAGACAGAATGATATTAAGTTCTCTTGGTCCAGAAGAAAAGTATTTTGGAACTATTTTATTTATGGAATTTATATTTTTTAGTTCCGATTTAAATTTTTGAAATAGACTCTGTTTTACGTAATGATATATCAAGACCATTCCACTGTTTAATGGTAGAGGGTAAAAAAGAGTCAGCTGTAACGGAAAGTCTACAAAATGGTAGAATATTATCGTCACCATTTCTTAAAGGGTAGGTTATGGTACTTTGTAATGTTGAAGGTATCAATTTGCTAAGATAATCAGGTGTATTGTCATGTTGAATATTGAAGAACATTTGCAGTGTACGTCGTTTGCGTCTAGCTGGCAAACATTCCTAGCCAAGTTCATGATAAAGTTTTTCTGAGTTTGAAAAAATTGGAAGTCTGGTGACAATACGAGCTGCGTCTAGTTGTAATTTTTCTAATTTAATTATATTTCCTATCCCACAGTTATCCCACACTTCGCTGGCGTATTCAAATATTGGTCGTATGTATACCAAGTATAATTTTTCTAAATTTTCTCTACTAAGTCTGTATTTAAGTTTTTGGAGAACATTGAAATGTTAAGCTATGCTGCCAGTAATATTATCGATATGGTCCACTCTGCATCATCGCTTAAAGTAACGCCTAGGTGCTTATGTGAACTAGTAAAAGGAATGATTCTTCCGTTTAAAGAGAATGTTAATTCTAAACATGCAACGTTAGAGAATAACATTATTTCGGTTTTGTCAGAATTGAAGGACATAAGCCATTTCCTTGACCATTCATCCAGCTCATTCAAGATCATGATCAATAACACTTTTTATCTGTAATCGATCATTACTCGGATAGCTGAAAGAAGTGTCATCAACATTGTAATAACAGGTTTTCGGCAATGTCATTGATATATATAATAAATAGTAAAGGTCCTAGGACTGATCCCTGTGATACTCCAGCTAGCACAGTAGATGGTGATGACGACGCGTCTTTCAAAACAACTCTTTGTTTTCGATTATGTAGATAGCTAGTAAACCATTTATGAATATTTAAGGATACAGTTATATATTTCAATTAACTGATGTATAGTTCAATTTTTTGGAAGAAATCGAGACCTATATTCATAAAGTAACTTATATCTTTGGAGATGATTATATACATATTTATAGACTACTCTTTCCATGATTTTTCCAACATAGATTATTTAAAATATCGGTCTATAGTTCGAGGGTAATGAGGAATCTCCCCTTTTTAGGATTGCTATGACATTTGCTATTTTCCGACTTGCTGGGTATATACACTGGCTAAGGGATTAATTGAATATTATTTGGAGTGGAACCGATTTTTAATACCTATGGCTAATTCATCCAGACCTGAAGCTTTATTTGGATCAAGAATTTTAATAACGTCAACAATTTCGTTTATATTTACAAAAATATCTGTAATTAAACCTTCAGTTTTTTCTCAAAGTGTGAGATTGGAACGATTTCGTCCTCCAATGTAGAGGTCAGGCTAAAATTTTTATTTAACAGTTCACATTTCTCGTCGTCTCTGCAAACAAATTCATCTAATAATTCTTCTTACTCTTACTTGGCTCAAGTGATCCTTATATTACTAGCAATGTCCAGTTGTATCGCTTACACATTGCATTTTCTACTGGATGATAGCTTGTTGTCCTGAATTTTGTCATGTCAGTTGTTCTGCACAGTTCCTTAATCTTTTTCCCTCAAATTGTGCTCCTTGGTCCGAAAGGATTCTGTATTCGATCCCGTAGTGTACAATGAAGTGATTATAGAACGCTTCAGCGGTGGTCTTTGCTAGTGGGATTTTGGTTTGAATTGCCATGGCGAAACTAATAAAAATGATCCATGATAACCAATATATGATGGCTATCACCTTAAGTGAACATTACCACCAATTCACCGTTGGATTTAGTATGCTTGAATTTTCTGAACCTAGAACCATCAAAGGGAGTTTGCCTTTGCATACTAAATCCAACAGTGAACTGGTGGTAATGTTCACTTAAGGTGCTGGCTGGTTGGTAAGAGTCTTTCTTCTAGTAAATTGACAACATTCGTCAATGCAGGTCTCAATATCATTATGTGTCCCTGGCCAACGAAAGCGATCTGTAATTAGAAGCAAAGTACGGGCCTTTTCCAGGGTGGTCCATATCATTCATGTTATTGTTTAGAGCCTCCATTACTGTTGATAAATGAGCAATTGGTAAAGCAAGTTGGTGTCTGCTTTCCTCATCGATTGATGCAATACGACGAAAGTACTCCGTCAATCAGCATTAAATGGTTGAACTATCGGAGCAGTGGGTTTTGTCGAAACTTCTTTTCTAGATGGTTTCTGTTAGCATTTCATAAACCTCACCGATTGGTTGATGTCAGGATCCATTGACTGAATCAATAAAAATACCTCAGGGAACCAAGTCTTCAATAACTACACCTGGTGATATTGACAAAGTTTCCACTAAAGGTTGGTGGACTGCTGTGTTACAGATGGCTTGCACAGAATCTATACTTATTGGCAAACGGCTGAGTGTGTCGGCCTCAGAGTTGTTCCTTCCGGGTCTATATTTGATTTCGAAGTGGAATGCTGTCAACGCTGTCCAGTAGCATTTAATTTGTCGGTGCACGTGGTGAGAACATAGATAACCGAATTGTTTTCGGTAAGACTGTGAACTTTTGGCCATAGAGATAATCCTTAAACTTGTCGACGATTGCCCATTTCAGAGCAAGAAATTTCTCTTGTGAGGTGGATAGTTCGTTTTTGCCTTGTTCAAACCACAGCTGGCATAGCTGATGTCCATCCTGTATCTGATAAAGTAATTTTCCAAGAGCCTCTCATTGTGCCTCTGTACGGAGTTCATAGGACAGAGAGTCGATTGCAAATCCAAATATTGGCGCAGTAACGATAAGTTTCTTCAATGCCTCAAAAGCTGTATCCTGTTCTTTACCGCATTTCCATTCCTTTCTGGTCTTCTTATGATTCTTTCTTATTTGGTGTTGGTATCAACTCTGTCAAAGGTTTGCTGATCTTGCTGAATGAATTAATCTGCGATATTATTCGACAATGCCAAGAAATCTCACATCCTCCGGTGTTGTTGTTTTGGCCAGTTGACTACCTTTTCAGTCTTTTCTTTATCAATCTCTACTCCTTCCTCTGAAACTACATGACCAATATACTTAACCGTTCTTTTAAACAACTTGCATCTGTTGGGTGAAAGCTTCAGGTTGGCTTCTCCGGTTCTTCAAATCATAATAATTTAGGCAATCATCCATCAAACGTTGATAAAATCCAAGCGGCCCAACGGAGAAAGCTGTTCAATCTTTATGTTTCTTTAGGATTTCAACTTAATGATACCCACTTTCTATATCGACTACGGAATAGGACTTGCTTCCAGCACAGATATCAAGGAGTTCCTCAATCCGTCGGAGGGCACAGCTGTCTTTCTTTGTGTTATTGTTCAGTTGGCGATAATCTACACACATTCGCAAAGCTCCAGATTTCTTTTTGACAAGTGCAATATTGGAAGCAAATGAGGAACGGGAAGGTCGAATTATCCCAATGTTCAAAAGCTGGTGTAAATGTGCTCGCACCTCGTCATATATAGATGATGGTTCCCTGTGGTAAGCTTGCTTAAAAGGTGTTTCATCTTGTAAGTCAATACGATGGTTTACTCTTTCTGTGTGTCCTACGTCAGGATCTTCTTTACTAAAAAATCTACAATTCCACTGAATAAATCCTTTCCTTCTTGTTGTTGTTCCTTTGTTAAGTCACTTTCTGTTATGTCTACTTGGTTTACTATCTGGTTTACATCATCTACTATAGAATCAAACTTGGGTGCTTCCTTGATAGTAACTGGCTGCAGCTCACAAATAATAGCCTTTTTTGGTATGGTTATGGTCTTGGTTGTGGTGTTGGATAGTCTGACTGATATGGTTCCATTCTGTTGTAATGTACAAGTGTTTGTTCAACATCAATACTTTGGAAATCTGTAGCTAATATTGTTAATTGAATAATTTTTGGTGTTGAATGGTATGGTAGTTCTTGGTCATATTAGAGCTTTTGCATCCAACACGTATCCGTATCGTATCGTAACGTACTTGGCGCATATGACAAAGTAATAAATTATGTGCAGTTCGTCCCGTACACTAACACATACTGTCTGATAGTTTTATTCATTCATGTTTAATTTTCAATTATTACTTATGGCAATAAAGAATTTATTGTTAAATTAATTAAGAAAAATTATTAGAACAGTAAAAAAAGTATAGCACTACACATTTTTGTAATTGGGTGTAAGAAAGGATATATCCATTGAAAGGGAATTTTTTCCAAATCGTTTAACAGAAATGCTATTTTTAAATGCTAGTTATTTCATCTACGACACGATTTGTTGATGTTTTTTTTACATGTGACGCCGAAGGCTGAAGCAGGTCTAGTTGCCGCTTTAATCACGGTCCGTCTGTCCGTTTGTTCGAAACAAGTCGTACACTAACTAAAATCGCCTTATCCGATTTTTTTGCAACCACAGAGCAATAATTTCATGCTGTAAGTCTTGTTCAACTACATGTTTATCGGAGCGCGAGTGATGCAGGTCCAAAGCCAAATTTACTCTTGTTTACTATTCGCATTACAACATTTAAGTTTTATATTCATTCCTTTTGAAAATCATGGTACACCAAACAGCCTGCATAACATACACCAGTATTCCAAAAATCAATAAATACTATAAAGAATTGAATTAAATAAAATCTTTACTTTTTCATGTATGTGTATATATATAGAAATAGAAAAAAAGATTGATTGATTGTTGGTTGCTTAACGTCCAGTGGCAAAATATTTCATGCATATTCAGGTCGAGAACAAGTTCAACAATTATCAATATCGGAAGAGGGGTGGGATGGGACACTACAGGGCAACGGTTTTTGACTGCCACTGGAAAAAGGGAGTGATGTGTAGGGACATAAAATTTAGCCTTTTTTAGCGGCATAAACCTACTCTTTTTCGAAAACTACAAAAGGGGTCTTTTACGTGCACGGAACGTGGCACTCTCCAAACACGTCACCCACTATGGTCCACGGCCAGGCTTTCCGTATCATAACCTGGCAGCCCCCAAACGAGAGGGCCTATCCTATCCGCCACCTGGGGTTCGCTGTGGGTCGAGCCATGGAGACCGCTCCGGTGCCCAGTTCTAAACAGGAGAAAAACAGATTAAATTACAAATCTAGAATACATGGTTGTCTCTTGGACAATCAAACCACATCTCTTTCTTATACTTTTTCAAATCTCCTAAGTAAAGCTGTTTGTTTTGTCAATATTTACTGTAATAGTGGTGATATAATTACATTATAAATGCTATAAATTGCAAATATTTGTCTGGTTTCATACCGAAAGGAGGAGAAAGGTCCTGATCGTTTCCAACATATTTGGTTTGTTACTGCACCTGTGCAATTTGCAGTTGGTACAGACCCAATGCTATTATTTTTAAAAACCACAACACTGCCAACATTTACAGTCAATATACCTTAGGTTCTGTTTCTTCTGCTGCATGGTATACCACATAAAGCGTCTACTTCTGAAAAATCAATGGTTTTGAACTTTGTTGATACACACTTGCTTTGAAATACCTAGTTCAAAATGCAACAGTGTTCATCTTACAGACCACTATCTCTTAGCAATATTTAGATTGACATTAGGAGAAAACAACTTGAAAATGCAACCTGTTCAAATGCAATAAAGACCATCTTACAGACCACTATCGTTTTGTAATATTCGGATTACCTAAGAATAAAACAAGATGTATGGCCAAATGGAATATGCTTGTTACACTATTACAAATTCTCCAATCGTTAATATAAAGTTGTTTGTTACAGAAAGTTGACAAGGCAAAAGCTTTTATGTTCTACTATTGCATTCAGGATTGTTTTTGAAAGTTAAATTTCATAGAAATTGTTTAACATCAAATTTTATTATAAGAGTGAACATTTTTTTAAAAGATGTTCAAAAGTGAATTTTTAAAATTTTTAAATAAATTTGAACTACAGCCGACGTTTTTGCGACAAATTAGATTTCCAAAGACATCGACATATAATATGAAATGTATATGTACACAAACAAAAGTGAAAGTTTTAGGTTTTCCTCATCAGGTGTCATGTTTTTTGACATTGTAAATCTGCATCATGTCGTTGGTGCAATCAACCAATGATATCGATTTATATTTAATGAGGTTTTACGAAAAAGAAGTGAGGAATTGTATTATAATCTAGAAACAACTCTAATGGTCATTATTTAAATAAAAATATGGCATTTTTGGACAGATGTTTTAATCTAAAAACATTTACATGGAGGGGTAATGGGATTTTTTTTGTTCTGAAAAACACTGAAAGGACAAGGGTCGTGAAGGCACATTTTTGGGCTTAACATTTTGCTAAAAATGGCTAATCTCTATTATTCTATATTGTTTGTATTGAATATTTGCTATAAAAAGAAAATCCAACAAGTGTTTTTTTTTTTTCGGTTTTACAACGATATATAGAAATTGCTTTCAATGTGAAAATACAACACAGCTTTTTAATTCATATAATACTTGATTCATTTATGTCGATTTTGATTTAGAACGCAAGGAAACATCAGGTAAACTTTAAGACTCTTTATTGGAAGAAGAAATATCAGACTTTAGTGCCACCTGCATTGCCGTTGTATGCCTTTTTAATCCGAATGTTGGAAAATATTAAACAATGCTCGCTGTTGTGTCTTAAATCACAAGGTTTGCAAATAGTTTCGGTAGCTTTTATGATGACTTCAATATTATACATTTGTAAATACATAAGCAGCAAACACACAAGACGAGGTGTACGATTAATTGATTAATTGTGGTTTAAAGTCCAGCGGCAAATATTTCATGCATTTTCAGGACGGAAACAGGTTAACAAACAATAAATCACACAAGGTGCGGGGTTGATATCAGACCGGGAAATCGTCTTGTAACAGGATGCCAAATGGGACGGTTTGGGTAGGCGTGGAGAAATTATCCTTTGCAACTGGCCACAAACGGACACCCATAACGAGTTGTTGATAAAAGGTCTTTAACGTGCTTTGAGCGTGACATTACTCCTAACATGGGACCAACTGTTTTACGTCACCTCCGAAGGATGTATACGTCCAGACCAGCCGTCGGTAGCCCCTTATTGGAGGGATTTTGGCTGTTCATCACATATCAGTAAATGACAGGCGTACGCATTCATTATATCTTAAAATAACCAAGTTATATAGAACCTATTCCGTTCTGACTTAGAGTATAAACACAAACATACACAGGTTCATTAAAGACCACAAACCACAAATTCTAGCAGGGTAGTTTGGCAATTATCCGTTCTGTCCAAAAACGATGAAGATTATATTTGTATTTGATTGACTAATATATTACTCACTCGGCAGAGTGCAACACAAAGCAGTCGGTCCAAAAACGATAAAGATTATATTTGTATTTGTTTGACTAATACATTACTTACTCGGGAGAATGCAACCCAAAACAGTCAGTCCAAAAACGATAAAGAGATGTATTAGTATTTGATTGACTAATATATAACTTACTCCCGAGAATGCAACCCAAAACAGTCAGTCCAAAAACGATAAAGATTATATTTGTCTTTGACTAATATATTACTTACTCGGGAGAATGCAAACCAAAACAGACAGTCCAAAAACGATAAAGATTATATATGTATTGGATTGACTGATATATTACATACTCGGGTGAATGAAACCCAAAACAGTTAGTCTGAGAAGACAAATATTATTTATATTTCAATGTTTCTGCTTGATGCAACTTCTCGACAGATTATTGATCATAAAAATTTAAACATTTTACGTAATCATAATTTATTTGTTATAGTTTTTAAAAGTGTTATGCATTGTGAGGCTGCACAGCTGCACTTTGATGTAACTAAAATAAATTTTAAAGTTTTCTTACTCTGTTATTCACAACAGACGTTTGTTCATAATACAAAAACTACATGTAATTAGAAATACATCATGCAACCTAAAACAATCAGTCCAAATATTTGTATTTGATTGCCTAATATATTACTTACTCGGGAGAATGAAACCTAAAACAGTTAGTCTGAGAAGAAAAATATTATTTATATTTCAATGTTTCTGCTTGATAAAACTTCTCGACAGATTATTGATCATAAAAATTTAAACATTTTGCGTAATCATAATTTATTTGTTATAGTTTTTAAAAGTGTTATGCATTGTGAGGCTGCACAGTTGCACTTCGATGTAACTAAAATAAATTTAAAAGTTTTCTTACTTTGTTATTCACAACAGACTTTTGTTCATAATACAAAAACTACATGCAATTAGAAATACATCATACATTATACCTAAAATGAAATGAAATTTAAGCATTAGTTCAACAATATTATTTATCATATGAATTGTGGTGTTTGCCCAAAAACAAGATTGTAGCTCGACGCTTATCTCTTGCTTGACTAAGACAATTTTGAAAAGGACCTTCATTTAAGATTTGGGTTAAGAAAGGCCAGGATAAGTCGACACTGCCGTCGAACAATTCGAGGCGAAGAAAAAAGTTTTGACATTTTCTTCACAAATTCAAACTTGCATATTTGATTGTTTATTGGTTTTTAAAAATTCTGATGTACGAGGAGTACCTTTTACTGGTAATTCAGCAGTAAGTTGAACACTTCTCGGATTGACGTTAACCCGCATTAAGAGTTACAGGATTGCACGACAGGTGCCGAGCACGGGACACGGAATGCTTACCCTTCCGGGGCACCTGATTCCCCTCCTGTTTTGTAAAAGAGTTCATGGAGTTTAACACATGTCGCACAAGCGCGTGGTCGATATGTATATTATATATATTATTTATTCGAGCAAATGCCCAAACAGAGGGTCTTAAGTGCCAGCTGGTAATAGTAAGAAGCATGATCTGTTGTTTATTGTTTCTCAGTATCTATTGTAGTTTTCAAAGTAATAGGCCTATAAGTTCCTATGTTCAACTAATACGTTTCAGCTATGGTTGCTTTTGTAGTCTGGAAGAGGTCAACAGATAAAATGTCAAAAAGGCATCATCAAGTGACACTTTTTCTGAATTAGTTTTCAAATAACATGGTAATCACATAAAATAGATCATCAAAGTGATTATTTAGAGAATCCTATGTCAATATGTATATATCTTGTTATGATGACAATCTTGTATGTTCGATCTACAGACGAGTTTCAGTTTGGGAAGAAGACGATTAAATGACCATTTCTGCAAAAATTATATAGTGAGGTTTAACAGGTTTGTGAGCGCTAAAACTTTCCCCTAAACTGTGGTGACAATACGGCATCGAGGACTTTAAACCCGATTGCATTAGATATACGAAAGCCCAGAAGGCTCATGCGATATTCGAAATTCGAAATACGATATTTGATATCCAAACTTCTAAATGCGAAA
>JARWCS010355696.1:0-10854 GCA_034783895.1 Geukensia demissa
GTAGAAGTTAAAATTCTACTGTCACTTGGTGGGTGGCTGTCTCATGGACAATCATGTCACATCTCCTATTTTTATATTAACTTCAAAAGGTTCAACAACCTCTAAACTGATTGAATTGTTTTGTGGTATAAATGGAATTACGTGGTAGTCTACTAATATTGTAATTTTGGTGTGGTTCAGAGTGGAAACTTTATCAAAGTTCTTGTTATCAGACACCACTTGAATTTTTTGCATTATAGAAATATTTCTTGGAAAGTTCTATACAAAATCTTATTTTTGTGTTGATCAGAAATACAACATGGCTGCAAGCTTCTTGTCAGAAAGTATTTTGATAATTGAATTTTTGTACTATTACAATATTTATTTCTTGGATGTTCCTTTAACAAAATGTTAATGTATTTATGCCCAATTATGGATCAAAAATTCAATTTGGTCGCCATGAATTGATTTCGTTAAACATTAGTCAGAGAATACTTCATTTAATGAATTTAAGAATGTTCCTTTGATGATCCTCTACCAAAGTTGTAATATTTGGGTTGATCAAACATTTACAATACTGCCACTACTTGGCTTGTTTGAAGAGTGGGATATAGGGAATACAGTGCACATGCACACAAGAAATAAAAAATCATTTCATAAGGAAGGAGAAATTAGAAATTAGCTTGCATGCTTTTTTTACCAATTTACAGGGAACACAATAAATAATGACCCTTCAGCATGACAACACAAATGAAAAAACAGCAAACATGTTGCACAAAAATAACCCTGTACTACCCTCTTTTAACACAGGACCCATTTGAAAATTTGGCAAAGGTCATGAAAGACTGTTGCCAGTTTAATTTGATCAATCAAATGTAGCAGACATTGCTTTAATGGCATACATCTGGAGGAAAATCCAGCTCATTAACACCATTTCAAGTCTGCAATCCATGGTAAAAATTTGAAACACAGTAAAATTTCAATTTGAGATTTATTCATGAACAATATAATGCATATGCTCAAAAATGAGTAAATTATGTAGTTTGGGTAAAATGAAAGTCCTCCACAGCAAATTGATGCTCTCAGTCTTATGGGAAAATGTAAGTTTCATCAGTTGTCAGTTTTTAAAGCTCACACAAAACTGTAAAAATAGCACTTCTGATGACAATTATTTTTTTTTTAAACCAGGAAGTCATGTGAATTTTGATTCTAAAATATATATAAGAAAATAAGCCATGAAGGTATTTTTTTCTTTTCTTTTTTGAAAATTCACAATGTTGATTTTCAAGATATTTTCTCACAGGGTTCTAAGCTGTATCAAATGCCTATAAAAATGTACACATTTCAATACTTAAATACATTTAAGTTGAAAGTAAATTTGTCTGCTTGAAAATATATTTCATTATTTCCTCTGTCAACAAAGCCACTTATTATTACATTGTCACAAAGGTTGACTGTATGCAGCAGTGAACAAAGTGAGTGATTACAGGCTCCTTGGAGCTCTGGTACTTACTTACAAGGACATTGGGTTGTATTCCTTGAATAATAGTCACATTAGCATTGCATTTATAAAACAGTTGACCCTTCTTGTATGTATCAATTATAGATCTAGTATAATATACATGTTAAATTCACCCTTTATTATTAGAAACATTATAGTTTGTCTATCCATACAGTCTTCATTATAACAGCACTTCTTATTGCTGGAAAAAGTAAAACTTGGGGGTTGTTTGAATCAATGATTGGTTGTTTGAATAAAATAGCAGACCACATTAAATTATGATTTAAAGATCACTGAATACACAAATACAGTACATATTAGGGAAAATCTTGATTATGGTTCTTTGCTATTAAAAATACTGATTCCTCGTAATACGGGCACCTTAAAAATTTAAAATGGGGACACTTATTAGAATCTGAAAAATCCGGAATCTATCAGGTCTGGTTAGAAATATTTTGTTTCTGTTATTTAGAATAGCTGGAAATGAAAAATTGTAATTTTCCTCCCCTACATTAAATGTCTCCCAATATCAAATTTCCATTGTTTCTCAGAATATTCTTATATGTGATCTTGTAAAGCTCTATTATAGTGCTAGTTGAGAAGGTGCTTGAACATTTCAGACGAAATTATGATGAGGGGGCTTAATACAAGGAATAAAGTAGTCACCTTTTGGCAGCTTAAGCACTCCGTAAAGCTTTAACGCCTTTTGATAGTTCACCAAAGTTTATGTTAAAGATCACTGTAGGAGGAAAATTGAATTTTTCTATAAGGAAGTAATTTATCTTCAGATTTTTATTTCATGATAGGATTTCCTGAAGTTGCAAATCATTTTCAACAGAACAGTGGTTTACGTTTCATTTTACATCAAGTTCATGCATAGATTATTTATAAGATTTAAATGACAGTTTTTTTATTTTTCCTTAAATAAATGGACAAATTTTTGCCTTTTTTTAGCATTTCATCATATAAATTTATTTGTGTTTTGTTTCTATTACAGCTGACAGAACATCTAGACCCGCTTCCATGTTTGCTCAACCAAGTAAAAATGAAAAAGTTTTGGAAGAGACATTACATGCTTCCAAATCATCCGGAGATTTAACAGATACCGAAAATTTAGTCAAGGACTTAGAAAAAATTGTGGAAGACAAAGGTGAAGATAAGGGAGATAACTTAGATGGCGAAAAGAAAGATATCAGTATGGAAAATGGAGAAAAGAAAGAAGTTGAAGAAGCAGATAACCCCACAGAAAATGGTGATAGTAAAAGCTCCTCTACTAGAAGTTCATCTGGGGACTCTATTGAAGAAAAACCTGCAGATTTTAAAAATGATGTTATTATGGTATAAATGTGAAGAATTTACATTGTTGTGATATTTAAGGAAGTTGTGCTTTGTCATGTTAATTTTTCAAAGATAAATAGGCAGGAAGATACTTTCCCCAAAGATATATGATTGATGCCAAAAAAGTTGTGTTAGATTGAATTTAAAGTTTATTCAGTTTTATTTTAAGCCTAAGTATTGATTTCTAAAAAGTTAAAATAATTTTTATAAAGTAATTGTTCGTGCTTTCTTTTAAGTGCCTTAAAATAATCAAAAAGTCTACAAGGCAATTATTATTTGGTGCGTTGTAGTGTTTCAGTACACTATGAGAAATACAAGTTTAAAATTGTCACAAGAAAAAGATAATATTTTTCCTTAATTGGGGTATGAGTATTGAACCAAAAGAAAGCTAGAAGCATGAGCACAATAAACTAAGGAAATGTTACCTCTGCCTTATAATGTAGTGTGTCATTTTAGTGTGTTTTCAGTTTTCAAAACTTTTTCATTTACCTGTACGTATTTTGCTTTAGGTAATTTATATCAAGTAATATCAGCACTATATCCAGAAGTTAATGATGGTGCTCCTTGGAATGTCTGCTGCAAGTGCAATAATTTGTTATTGATGAGTTATGTCATTTTTATATAAAATTTTACTCTTTATATATCAAAATATGTTATAGAATTGTTTGTTTATACTTGGTACATATGTATATATTGATACATTATTATTTGTATGTCATTGTCTACTGCTGCTTTATAAGAACTGATAGACAAAGGGGTAATGGTATTTAAGGGTACAGTGTATTCCAATAAGTAGAATAATGGCAGAATTTAACTGTTGTATAGTGGTGACTTATCTTGTATGTATTCTTTTCAGACCCCTTGGTGGTGTAATGGTTAGGGTGCTTGCCTCAAATGCAAAGGTCTTTGGTTTGATCCCTGGTAAAATCAAAAACAAAAGTCATTAAAATTCCTATTAGCTGCTAATACGCTAAGCAAGCGGCTTTTAGGAGTGAGAGCAAAGACTGTACTGCTTAGCCAGAATAATGTTTCTGGTTAAAGTGGTATGTCTTCCTGGAGACTGTTGCCTTTGTGAGCTAGCATGTTACAAATCGGTCTCAGCATGTCGGTCTAGTACAAAACAGAATACATCCATCATCATTCATTAATATGCTCTTGTCCTGAATATGCATGAAATATTTGCTGCTGGACATTAAGCAACATTCAATCAATAAATGTATTCTTATCAAATATTTAATACTGTTGTTCATTATGTAGCAATTGTCCTTGTTAAGTTTTCCATTACATTTTGCTATGTGAAATATAAAACCATGAATCAAAGCACTGGCAGACCAATGATGTTTTTCAAACCATAAGAATTAATATTCACTAAGAAAATTACTTTCATAGTAGACAGTGGAGATGTGGAATATTATTTTACAATCAAGCTATGATAAAATCAAAATAATGCCTGGAATCCTGAAGCTGTTATTTTAACATGGCATTATTTGAATGTCATTTCTCAGGATACACTTGTAATGGAATACAAATTCGATCAATGTTGAAATGACTAATTTTTTTTTTTATTAATTATTGATATAAAGACTGAAAAGACATTTGTTATTTGTCCAATTTGACTGTTAATATTTATTGCGTTTGAATTTGGTTAGCTGTTTATACAGGGACCAGGATTTTAGTTTAATTACAACAGTTATGGTAAAATGCAACAGTTTAAAATTAAGATTATCATTGGATTTTTGAAAATGGGACCAAGATAAATTTGGCTTATTGAAGAAAATTGTGGTATATTCTTATGCTGAAAGAGTAGCAAGGGAGTAGTGTTGTTTATGTAAGAAATTGTCTGGGAGAGTAAAATAATTATTCTCTAGGAGGTGAATATTTTTATGTGCCAAATGTAATATAACAATAAAGAGGATATAGTTGAAAGATAGCATATCATAAACTATTGTTTACAGTTGGTAAAATTTTTGTGACAGTTAATTACAAATGTAGTTATTTTTTGTATTTATGGGCAACAACTATTTTCACTACAACAAAATTACAGCAAATGGATAGAAATGGTCTTTCCATGAAACTATTTGAACATTGTTTAAATGAAGAAGGTAAATGTTTTAATAAAATATTTGTTTTATGCAAATGCTCTAGAATTTACATAATTATTTCCATTATTATTACTAATTTTTACGTTGCACTTTTGCATTTTATCTTTCTATAGTGTTCATTTCAATATCAAGTGATGGCACTGATATGGAAAACAATTGTTGATTCCATACTTTTTTAGACATCATAAGGAACATTATATAAATGCTACATTTGACAGTCCAGTGATTAACAGTTACATTCTTAACTTTATCTTTGATATCAGTTACATGTAATATCAATATTATCATACCTCACAAAACATTTCTATAAATTCATTGGCTTGTAAGTGATCACATGACATGGAATAATTTGGATAATTTTGAAACTGATAGACTCGAATAACATCACATCTATAGAAACGCTATCATTTACCAGGGAATAACCTCACAATATTGCAGTGTCCATTGAAAAACCTTATTAACGGATGAATAAACTCACACAGTTGAAATTTTCAGTAAACATCCCTATTGTTTACAGTCATTGCATAAACCTTTCAAAGATTGCAATTATTAAAGTGTTAAGGTCAGTAGATATCATAATTGCCACCTCTTCTATGGAATATTACCCTTAGGCTAAAGCCCATGTGGAGTAACCCATACTGGAGTTGAAAATTCTGGATATCCACTTCCCAACTGGGCGATAACTGCATTTGTCAAGATTAAGGAAGCTCTTTATATTATTGTTTCTAAATGAATACCATGATTGCCTTATGGTAAGTTTTATTGTAAAAGAACTGGTCAGTTAAAAATGATAAAAATATTGCTGCCAAGTAAAAAAGTTATCCACTTTCAACTTCAAGTTGGTTTTGGTAAAAACAAATCAAAGCATTGCTAAAATTTTATACTTAGAATATTTTAAGGACATGTTAGTGATGCAAGTAATTCTGCATTTGAGTGACAAAAAATGATAACATAATGCCAAAAAGAAAACATACTTAAATAGTGTATGTTTTTAACTACTAGCTGCTATTGAATAATTGTTATGCAATTCTTGTTATAAAACCCGTGTTCTGATGGTGTGAAATTTGTTAATTGTTATATGAAGCATAATACCCTGTATATATTGTGTATATCTGTATATAGGACCATGCTTTACTAATAGTTCAGTATTCCACAAGCTATTAACCATTGTTAATCATTACATATTTAGTTTGTATATTGAAGAAAATCAAAGCTTTTATAGGGGTCATTTTGTTATTTTTGTTACTAATAGGTTTGTGAGTACTTGTACTACACACTTACCATTGGGAGATTTTAGAGGTTATTGGAAGAGCAGATATTTATAAACTAATGACCTCAAGTTTTTAAGGATTCAGATGATCATTCACGAAGCAGACTTTGTCACTATATTGTGATGAACAATTAAGCTGGGTTTAAGTTGGGTATTCCATTTAGTTAAGTTGTGATTTTATTGTTTGTTCAAGTTTGGGAAAGTTATGTTTAAGTGATATTCTTTTTAATACCTGATCATTAAGATTACCTGAACATTTAGATTTACCTGGGTGGGATGTCTCAGATTCTTTCACTGATTGAATAAAGTTTTTATCTAATATAGAAATTGGTCCTCATGTCCCCATCAAAATATGAGTACAACCTCTAGGAGGTATATTTAAATGGATCAGTTTTTGATTAGTTAGTGGACCAAAACATTTCAGTTCATTAGATTTGCTCAACCCCCCAATTCAATTATAAATGGGATCTTTACATATTATATGAAGCCTGAAACTTTTGTTATTTTTAATTATTTTAAAGTTTTTTTCTTACTAAGATTTTATACTACCAAATATACTTACTAACTATTTGTTATTTATTTGTTTTCATAGTCCCTGATATTCATTATGGACCAAAACAAGTGTAGATTTATGTAAGAATTTGACTCTTGTAGAGGATTGAATAAAATGCATGTACATTTATTTAATACATTTTTAAAATTTTTTGTGTAAATTTCAGTTTGATAAAGGGTTCCTTAAAATTTCAAAAGAAAATCTTCTATTTTAGAAATGTATATGAAGTTACAAGGCACTACCTGGTATTATAATTTATTTGTATTATTCTCAGGATGATCTTATCAAGATAACCATTACACTTTAGATTTGAACAGAAGTGCCTTTTGTTCCAACACCCTGACCAGTATGTACATTTTGTAATTCTTCAGGATATATTAAATGTTAAAAGTTCATACCCAATTCTTACATAAACTGTTACTTACAATATATTTCTATGCAAATTTAATGAAGGAAATCATGTTATTAATGGAGATTAATTACACAACTAATGTTACATCACATTTACATAACTTTATTATTTTCACTTTTACTTTATATGATATGTTTACAAACAATAAACATAATGATACATGCGTGTTAAGTTTACTCCAGAATGCTGGGAATTAATGTGTATATCTGCACTACACATTATCTATATTTTAAAAGCAGGCATTATCTACAGTATAACCGGAAATTTTTGCAGAACAAAATTTTTGCGATTTTAGAGCAAACAAGCTGAAACTATATTTTGCGGATTTTAATATTTGCGGTTTGAATTATTTGTAAAAAAAATAAAGGAATCTTAATATGTTGAATTTCCACAACAGAAATTTAAAAGTTATAATACAAAGCAGAGTACACTTAAAGCAATAATGTATTTTTAAATCAATGAACTGGAAATATTCGAGATTTCTTCAAAGAAATTTGACCATCATCAAACTGACTTTGCTTTTATTTTTTAAATAGTTGATCGTATTTATTTTTACAATTGTTGTTTAATACAATTTAATGTTGAAATGATGAGATATGTGTAGAGATAATTGGTTTTTTTGTGTTTTTAAAACATTATAAACTCACTATTAATTATTTATTGCTAATCATAACAGTTAAAGTGTGAACTATTTGTGAATACATACAGAATCTATTAATTATCAACTGATTAACGAAAAGACAACAAAGAAATTAATTAGCAATGATGAAAATGATCGTTTGTCAATTATGGTTAAATTGATAAACTGATAGCAGGTGTTTTTATGTTTACCAAAGTAAGGGCTACATCTACTATACTAAATACAATATTTTGCGAGTTTTAATTTTTGTGATCTCCAGTTTACTGCGAAATAACGCGAAAATTAGATTACCGCAAAAATTACCAGTTATACGTTATTTAATCAATTGCCTATACTAGTTTTCCTATAAAGATGAATGAACAGATGTTACAGGTGAAACTGGTGTTGGAAATTAGGACAATAGGTATAGTTCTTATGTATTTTAAAATTGAAATCAGTACTGACATATGTCCTAGAGTTTAGGAACTTGTATCAGTACAATGAATGTACTATAATTTAGGAGATTAAATCAGGTAACCAATACATAATTACATATTTTAAATGTTTACTGGGTCTTAAGTTTTTCTTAGTAATGTGACACTCAGTTATGTGCATGCGGAGTGTGCATGACTAGAACATTTGTCTGTTGCATTGATTTAGAGCACACCTCTTGGAGCTGGTCCAAGACCACAATTATTTGCCATAGTGCATTCTTTGGAAATTTAGAAAAAGAAAATTCTACCAGTGATAACTCAAAATATGTGCAAAAATGTGTTTGTGTAGGCTTAAATTCATTCAGTCCACAAATTTGACAGCACTGCATGGAGCAAAATCTTTGTCAGATTCACCAAAATTTTTTAATAAAATCGAGTATTTAACTCTTCAGCTTCACCTTTAAACTAAATGGTTGAAAATATAAAAAAAGTAAGTAGGGAAAAGAAAAATACACTGCTGTAATTTGCTGTAGATAAAATGCATTGGTACATAATATGTGGCCTTTTTAGCCCCAAAACCTAGGAAAAAGTCTAGTTCGTATTTATTATATACGAGGACTTTTGTTGTGAATGTCGAGTAAAAATTGTCATGATCACCATGTTTTCACCAATGTTCGGTAAATATATTGTTAGTCCGGTTGATCAAGTCTTCATTTCTTTTTATTTAAAAGTTTCAGCAATTTTAAATTCTAAAATAAGCTTACATATCAAAGATTTTGAAGAAAATAACGACTAATTTACGACCTGGAGTGACGTGCAGTAAAATTCTCACCGAGTTTGGTGTGGAACAGCAAATCTGTGGTTTTTTTTTTTATTTCAAGCAAAGAGAAACTGTCTTTCAATCATTTTTACTGTAATTTAGGAAAATTTAACAGTAATCAGGTACCATTTAACAACCCAGATTACTTAAACTACTGTTGAAACTTCTATAATACTGTCACTTTACGATCATGTGATGCTTTGTGATTTTAAAAATGATGGCTATCGTAAACGTAGTTCTCTCATGTTGATATATAAAAGAAAATACCTATTTCTGATAGAACAATATGGATTTAAGTGCGTGAAAGTTGAGATATATTTGAAGTATTGCAAAAAACTTTCTTTTCTTTAAACATCGTCAAAAATGGAGAAGCAGGCAATCTGATAACTTGTTTAAAATCACCAAACTTCATTTAGGGGTACAATATACACACCCCTAACCCCTTGAAATGCTTTTAGGGTAAAAGGTAGTGTATAATCTTCAACGAATTACGGTATTTTTAAAGTGGAACAGTATTCATAGACATAAATGTGGATGTAAATTAATTGTGGTCTAGGACCAGCTGGATTTTACCATTGTTGAACCTCTAATTCGAACCTTTAGCAGCTTTTCGTGATGTTGTGGGATCTCCTTGATTGACTGATAGTTGCTTGTCATCAAATATGTCATGTGTATTTTCAATTAAATGAGTGAATGATCCCAGACAGATCAAAGCAAACATGCTGAGCCAGAATGTGCTACTCACAAGGTAACAGTATTCAGGAAAACCCTACACTGACATTATTTCCATTCAGAATTGTACCTGAATGATGGGTGGATAGCAGAGAAGAATTTTACTATCTCTTGTTTGACTCCAGCACTATAACTAAAACACTTAGGCTGTTCTGTTTCTTTGATATTTATCCTCTATCTTTTTATTTTGTCTTGATTCCAAAATTGTTGCTGAAGATGAGACATGTCAGACAATATTCCGCTGTTGTCCACAACCAAGGCTTAACATTGTTTTTTCCAAACTCAAATAACTTTGGCAAATCTTCATGAATTTTTCTTTCATTTTTTCCATATTTTGAAAGAAAATTCAACATTGTTTTTTACACTTATCATATTGGTTTTTTTTCACATTGACGTCTCAAATAATATTAACAACAGCGACAGCAAGCAAGATGCCAGATTCTGATGAACCTTTATAAAATTTTATAATTACATCAAAAGTCATCTCTGGATTTCATGTTTTATTGATCTTTAGACAACAAAAAAAAAAGAAATGAAAATAAATCATAGAAATAAAATAAGCTAACACAATATCATACATAACATCATGTCATATGTATGAACATCATACATAACAACAAGTCATCTCTGGATTTCATGTTTTATTGATCTTTTGACAAAATAAAGAAACACAAATACATCCTAAAAATAAAATAAGCTAACACAATATCATACATAACAACATGTTCTCCGCAAGTTTACAATCAAGCTAGATCAAGAATTTCATGTAGAAATAGAAATGTCAATAGATATGACATATAAAACCATCAAAATACAACAAATTATACAAACTAAAAAGACAGCAATCAAAATATCCATAACAAACATTTGTTCTCCAGTCACACACAAAAATATAACAATAAATACATCAAACCTGTATAAATCGAAAATCTTGTGGACTGAGGATATGTTCAGATCAAGCAGATTTATCTATGTGAATGGAAGGGGATGGTTCAGACTTGTTTTAAGCCCAAGAATTTGGCAACGGAGGTGCTTCGCAAGCACATAATACGACCGCAGCACGTTGAAATGTGAAAGGTGGACAAAAGATCTTT